>JAUZNK010059423.1:0-15058 GCA_035046665.1 Euphysa ruthae
TAAAGTATATTTGTTTTAATAAATAAAGGTTTAATAAATTCCTTGATTTATATTCCAATGATTCGCGATATTTTGGTCTTAACACTAGCAACATACCATTTCACCAATACACCAAGAAATTTACTTACTTTCGCTCTTTCGATTGCTACATTACACATTAATTGTTTTCTGTTAATTAAATAACTTTTCGAATGAATGCCCAAAACGCCATGATATTCTAATTTGCTTAAAAGTATTCTGTGTTCAAAAAAAGCTTTTGAAAGATCTATAATAACTCCTAAAGTTACTTCATTGTTTTTGGAAGAGTTGGTAATTTCATTAATAAGTTCTAAAAGCACAGATTCAGAAAAGCTGTAAATTATTTGTGTTTAAATAATCTATTATGCATAATTTATTACATAATTAATTATGCATAATTTTTTACAAAGATTTTAGAAATGGTAGAATTGATATCGGCCTGTAATTACTTCACAGATATCACTTGTTTTAAAAATAGACTTAACTTTTGTAATTGTTAAGGAGTCGAGAAAAATTCTCTTATTAAATGAAAATTTTGTAACGATCCTAACCATCCTAAAAAATATCCTTTTTTCCGATTTACTGGTCAGGTGAGATTTTTTTTAAATCTCGAACGGTCGCAGTGCTAAATTATTAAAATTATTAGAAGCAAAAAAAAAAAAAAATGTTTTCATTTATTACATACAACTATAAAACATCTATTTTTCATCTTTTTAGGATGTCAAACCAAAACCTCTTTTCTTCAGTGACGCAAAGACGTTTTGAAAATATGATTTTTTAAAGCATCTATTTTCATGTTTTTTTTTTTCAAAAGTATTGTACACTACATTGTATAGATTCAGATAGTTACACTACTTATTCTTGAGCAGGACAAGCTTGGGACATTCAAATGGTGAACCCCAAACACCAGTACTAAGCTGCAATTCAAATGCTGCTTTTCTCAGTCTTAACTTTTCCTTGTCTGTGATGGCCGAAATATTAAAATATAAAGGTAGAATGAAAGTACAGATATTTTTCAGTTTATTAAAACAGTGTAAGACTAACAGCATACTCATAATATTCAGCAAAAATTTCAGCCAACTTTTATCATATATTTAAATATCAGTTAGCAATAAAAACGAAAAAATAATTATTGGGTTCATTTACTAGTTTATTATTTTCCCTCGAAAAAACGATATTTCTTCTTTAAACGATTGGATGCTAACAGATTGTTGTATTTATCTTTCTTGAATGACTGATCAAATATAATGTTGGTAAATATATTTTCAATTATCAAAATATTGGTAGGTGTTACTCTAGTAGGTTTGTTTATAAGTGGAATTGAATTAATCTGAACTGAAACATGTCATAAATCTGTTTAACTGACCTGTTTTTATCGTAAGAAAGACAATTAATATTAAAATCAATGAAGACATTGAAATTTTCTTGGTTACGATTAGGAGGTCAGTAGCAGCAAGTCATAAATACATTTTTCTATGAGTATCATTGGTTCCAATAGTGAGCACTTCAAAGTTAATGTCTAAAGATATATTGAGAAGTAAATAAAAGTCATGAAAAGCCATTTTCAACCTCTACTACTATTAAAGTTTTAAAGTCAGTTTTAATGCCAGCTAGGTTATTGGCCTCTTATATTAGCCTCTTCAAATATATGTGTAACAAAAAGAAATAAGTTTCATAAGCTTTGAACAAGCATTGTCGACAGTTAGAGCCAGGAGATCCTTTTTTGTTTTCATTATTAAAAAAGCTAACTTACGTAATCTGTGGTATTGTAACTCTATTTGTTTTCATACCTGAAGGAATAAAAACAAAACAAAACAAAAAACCGTTCACATTATTTAGATTTGTTTTCCAACAAAAATTTTTTTAACTTCTGAAGTTATTGCTTTTTCTTAAAAATTTATTCTGATGAAATTTTTTGTTCTTGACCTAAAGAGTATTTTTTCAACTCTTTAGTTATTAAAACTATTTATTAACTTGAACTGTTGTGGCTGTTATAAAAGATATATATATTTTGTTTAAACTTGCATTTTTATTAATAGATAAGATATATTTGTTTGTTGTTGGTAGGATAAGCCATATATCAGACTCAGTATAATCTAATAACACATTTAATCATTATCCTATATTCAACTGATTTTATTTTGTCTGATATTTGTTTAGTGGCATAAAGCTGAAATTATTTAGTTAATTTTTTTTAATGCTATATTTATTTTAGAGGCACAAATCAATAATGACCAGTGGCATATCAAACAATGGTGATACATGTCACCAATTGCAAAGCAAGCCATGTCTATCTCCACCCAAACCTTTTAAAAACATAAAACCGCCTATATTATCTAAAAATACCGTATCAAGTAATCTACTTAAAAAACCTGTGTCAAACGTGAATTCAAATCCAATTAACCAACAAGATTTAATTAAATCACTAAACTCTATGAGAAAAACGCAAAGTTTTAAACAAAGCAATGCTCCAGATGATGCCCCAGTGCCAGAGTTTCTTAAAAAAAACATTCTAAAATCACCTATTAAACGGAATGAACAGTCTCAAATACAATCATCATCTCTGAAATTTAATGAAAATTCTCCTTTAAAACCAACTACCGGTGTGGTTAACCCATCTACAAATACATTCTCTAATGAACATATTCTTACACCATCTGTGGTAACTTCATCTCTGAAACAACAAAAACAATCTCCTGGTAATTTAGCAAACATATCTAATAAACCACTGTCAGTTCCAACAAAACCTGCCATTGGTTCTAAACCAAAACCTCCTATACCTGCACCTAAGAAAAATATGTTTAAAAATGTTAAAACAGATTTTACTGAGCTTAATAACAATCAAGAGAACAGAAAGGACCAGGAAGATGAAAATATACAATTAACAAGGTTATATTCAATTTCTGATAGGAAAGATTCTGAGAAAAAAGGGTTTATTAGATCAACCTCTCTGTCAGAGAAATCAAAACCTTCGGTGCCTAAAAAACCTCGAAATTTTTCGAATGCTTCAAATAAATCTACTTCTTCAGCAAACAGTGGTGCATCTTTACATGCTAGTACATCTGAAAATATTCAAAAAGTTACTGATGACTTTGGTGAAATATACGATGATATTGGTGGCGTTCATCTCAATTTAACAGCCCAGTCAACAATGATAGAAAATCAAAATTTCCAAATCATGCAACCTGAACCTCTAGTACATTTGCCAGTAGTAGAAATTGATAAATTTAATGGGAATAGCAATGATTATGAGGTGCAAGACGAAATTTACAATGATGTTGATTTACCGTTAAGTGGTAATGCTGGCTTAAATGAAAATGAACTCTGCAACGATGTTGACCTACAAAATGCTAAACCAACTAAGATTTTTACTGATGATGAAATATATGATGATGTTGACGTTTGCTTAAATGAAGATAAATGTTTTACAAAACATTCCGTTGCTGATATACAGCAACATAGAGTTGTTATTCCACAAAACATTGAAAATGAAGAAGAACTTTATGATGATGTCGGGGCAAATTCAGACACGTTAATTACACCACCAAGAAAATTTATCACACTATCTCCAGTTAAATTGCCGAAAACATTTTCTAATGTGGATGAAAACTTATTAGCTATTCCTACTGGTCTACAGGCATGGCTTAAAAAGATTTTATCAGAAAATAAACACATATTAAAAGATTTGTCTCTCTCTGACAATGCCTCACCTCTTTTTTCAAGAGATCGTAAGCCTGAAGTTGTAACCTTGGATGCCAAAAATCAACAAGGTATGCCAGTTTTAGGTTATATAGATAGCTTGTCATTAAATTTTATGGATATCTTAGCCTCCTCATAAGTAAATTGTGGAAGATTTTAATTTTATATATTCAAGCCCTGAGATGACTAACATTAAACTTTTCTCAGCAACAGTAAGGATTTCTTAAGTGTATTGATTTGTTAATACCTATTTTTTAGAGTGTCAAATTAGTGTTATTAAAGTATAGTGTTTATTTTTTTCTTTTTGAACCCTGACATAGCTAGCATGTCATCAATTTGTCAATTTGTCATCAATCTACCACGTAATTTTTAACTCGTTAAAGCTCTGTTTTATTTATTACTTTGTTATGAGCCCGAAGAGTTTTTAAACCTATAAACACAATTTTTAAATTTGTCTCAAATATTGTTAAAAAAAATTTTTTTACAAATTTTTTTTTTTTTGGCGTCAGAGGACATTAAAATGGACTTTTTTAGACTCATTTGACCATCTGTTAAAAGATCCTGTCTTCTTATTATTGTGCCCAAATATTTACAGTTATTTTTTATACAAAAGTGACATTTTTGAATTTTTCCTATAAATTACTGTCTTAATTATTCTATAATTACTTTATATTAATCTCAATTTAGTTTAAAACTAAGCCTCTTCAAAACCTTTCTACCAATCGTGCTAAAGTTTCTTTGAGTAAAAATTGATGATAATATGATATTTTACTGAGTGCACTTAAGTTTTGGGGTCCAGCCAATCTTTTCTTGTTCTAAATTGTCATCTTTTGAATGATATTCAGTGTAATCTTGCTGAAAAGAGCAAAAGCCAAAATATATAGAAAAATGTATAGACAAGAGGGTCAGTTTTAAACTACTTAACTCAATAAATTCTGACCAAAACCTATGATTTGATGTCCTTAATTTTTGGAATTTGTAGTTTTTGGTTAAAACCTGCTAATTATATCAATTTTTTAAGGATTGGTTAAATATTGTGTGGAATTGTTTTGATATAAACTATTCTGCAATATGACCTTTTAAATATATTCCCAAAAAGAAAAAAAACTTACAGTCAGCAGCAATAACAGATAATGTAACAAAGTACCAAATGTAAATCTGAAGATCTGTATTTAGATTCATGAATGCATTTTCTGAATTTTAGGACTCTTAGTGTCAGAGTCCTATAAGTTGAGAGGACTGATCTTTTGCTTAAATTATTAAATTACTTTTTTTTTTGGAACGTGGCCAATTTTAGGTCTGAAAAGGTGCTTTTGGATATTTCTCGTCATCTCAGTTCATTATTGTTTTTTAAATTTTGCATTTATTAAGTGAACAATTTTGGGCCTTTCTTGACCCAAATAGTCAAATTTGTGTTGTAAACTCTCGTCTTTCGATATTGTGCTCAAATATTTTTTCATAAAATTGCTACTTCCTTGTTTTTCTTCAAAACTTTCTTCCGATTGTTATTAAAATAATAACATAGTTGATAATTTTTCTATTTCTACTATTTTAGAAAAATTTATTAGGTACTGAACCTATACCAAAAAGGTGTCAAATTTTGTCCATCAAGGAAACTTTTGCTTTTTTTTTTTTTCATGAAATTAAATTCTGATCACTAAGGTAACCTTCATTTTGGTACCAATCACAGAAATATCCATATTTTTTTATAGTATTGTTTTTTCTTGCTTGTGTTACGAAACTCTTATTTGATAGTTTCTTGTAAAATTAAACGGGATTTTAATTTTGTTATAACTTCATCTGTTTACAGCGATTGAAGAAGACATTTACAATGATGTTGATATTGATAGCCAGGAGTAAGTGGAATCTATTTTTTCATTCAATATGGTTTACTTCGTTTATTTGTTTGCTTACTGCTGTTATTTATTGTTTCCTAAACTCACGATATTTCTGATTATTAGTCATAGTTGCATAGGTTGCGATCAATTTAAAAACAACTAAAACTTCATTGTGATGTAAATAGACAGTCACCTTACTGAATCATTTCAAATTATTCGTACCCTAACTCTGTGACGTCATGAGAGAAAAATTTCTATATCATTTCTTAAAAAATTTTGAGGTTTATTTCTTTTATTTTCAAATTAAGTTTTGGAAATTCTTTGCTACCATTACCATGTAAGAAGATGTCAGGTTCTCAAATAAAAAAAAAGTAAAAAAAAAAGTCAACAAATGTTGACGCATGCATATTGCTCACGAATTTTGTGTAGGGGAGACTTATATTTCCGATATTTCCAACATCGTTTTTTTCGTCGTAATGGTTTAGAGGAAATATTAGCCGAACAAAACTTAAAGATGTTTACAAACAATATCGATATTATAATACGTTAAAAAACCTGTTTATTTATTTGTTATCTGTGTATCTCTGTATTTTCATTTTTTGGTTTGTTTTTTATTGACGTTTTTAAACAATGGGCAAATCTGCAATAACAAATAATAATAAAATGTTAAACACAAAATTTCTAATAAGTAGATAGGATGGCTCAGTTGGCAAGTTGTCAAACTGCAAATCAAAAGCTTACGAATTCAACTCCCACATCTGGTGAAAACTTATTTTCTGTTATCTTTGAGTTTTTGAGCAAAACTTATAATATCAGGAAGTGCTTGCTATATATTAAAATCCAGTGTATTTTATTTAATACAGTATTATAACACACGATGGGTACAGGTAAGGGCACAGGAAAACTTTCTTTAATATATAACTATCTATTGTAAGTTGTCTAAAGAGTAGTTATGGGAGACAATTCCGTAGAGCGCAGCTAGATTCAAAGAGCGAAGCGTAACTCTACTCTCTCCCGATATGTGATGCTGGTTAACCGGCTAGTTATATGTTACAAAATACTGGTTAATAGTTCAGTATAATTATAAAAAAAAAAAAACTAGGTTTCTTCAGTACTCTAGTAATTGCTAGAACAATTCAAACTATGTTTGGAATGTTTAGAGTTAAGCAAATAGAATATTAGCCAAACAGATCTAAAAGATATTTATAAACAATATTGTATTACAAAAACTGATTCATAGTTCTGTTTAATTACAAAAAAAAAATAGGCTTTTTCAATACTCTCGTAGTTGCTAGAACAAGTGGAAAAATCAAAGTCATCAGGATTATCGTCGTCATCAATGTATTGATTGCTGGAAGATTTATTTAAGTAAAGTGCAGAGATCAAAATGTCACTATCAACAGTATAAATACAAACATTATTAATACCGTTTAAGCAAATAAAGGCTTTAGTATCAGCTCCCTCTTGGTCAGTCGCTAAATTTTTATTCTCAGAACAAGGTGTAGTTTCACCAACAGAGTCAATTGTAAAGAACTGCAATTGGACGTTGATGTGAATTTTTTTCCCTGTTATCAACTTAGCAAACCATGTTTTATGTGACCAATCTTTTGTCAAAAAATTTACCAGTTCTACCTTATTTTCTCCCTCTCAAAGAAATTTTGCTCATTGTTTTGGTTTGCTTTGCTCGTTTTTTTCTATATTCATTTTAAATGAACTTCCTGTGCCACGTTTGCATTTTTCAAAGGTTTTGATTGAGCCATTATTGTACTGGTCAGTCACAAATTAGACATGGTGTCATACGTTTGAGTAGATACTCTACTATATCTTCAAAGATGCTTAGTTGCAATGCTTCTAACTACTGTATAAGTACCATGATATCTTATATAAAACCACAGTCGGAAGGAAGTTTGATGCAACTATTAAAGATTCAATTGCTGTTAACAGTTTATATTTTACGGTCTTTACGAGCCGACCGTCTGATTTTGCTAGAGCCATGGTACTGGACTTAATGAGTAAGAGTGTCATTTAAAGAGACTCCATCCCTGCACTTTGCAATAATTAACAATCAAGCAAAAATGCTTCGTTCTGCTGCAATTATAACTGATTTCTCTTTGGTATTGCACTCTTTTTTAACAACCATATTCTTGAAAGTTTTTAATGAATCATGAAACTGTTTTTCTGGTTGTTATGAATAAGGGTGCTAGGGGCCAATGTTTAATAAAGATAGAAAATAAAAAATGTACTGTGCTTGCTTAACTTTTGCTAGAGCTTTTTAATTTAAAAATCTACAATGGTAGACCTTTATAAGTTTGATGATGGATTATACATGGACAATCTCAGCTTTGCTCTTGACTTAGAAAGCTTGTTTGGGATAACTTCTCATCTCCATCCATCTTTTTTATATAATCTTTTAACTTTAGAGTTGCAGTGGTTAGTCAGACTTTATTTCAGAGACTTTTATCGCAGAGGTTTTGTGCAAAGAAAAAAATGCGAGTGTGTCTTTGATTAGATCAACAACAAGACATTGTTTCAACACAAGAGACTAAAAATCTTCTGTTTTTCTTTTGTCTCAACTGGTTATTTAATGCAGTGCATAGAAACGATTTAAAGGTTAAAATTCTTCTTTTTAGTGTTTTTTCTTTTTAAAGTCTGAAAATTAAATTAACCATTTTCTTCTCTGGACAAAATATACACTGAATAAAAATGGCGATTCGAAGCATGCTTGTTTTAGTTCTATAATTTTTAAATTAATTTGCGAGTTTTAAGCCTGACAAACGAAACTACAAAGTCCAGTAAAACACTTCATTTTATTTAATACATTACCATTATTTATAGTGAAGGTTTAAATTGGCCACACAGTTTTTAAATACATTGAAAATTTGTTGATAGCAGCCGCCTGACTATATGATAGCAGCCGCCTGATTTGAAAAATTTTATTGCAAAATTATTTAAATTTTGATCCATCATTGACTCTTTCAATCTCTTTTAAGAAGTTATGTTAAAACTCTGCAAAAAAATTTACTATGTTAGAAAATATTTACAATAAAAATAAAAAATTTTGCTTGTCCTTTAGACTGCCATGTAATTTTCTCAAAAGCAAATGTTCCACTAATTCTTTTGAAGGAAAAAATCCTCCTTTTCATATAGTAGGTAAAAATATGGTAATTTTTTAATGCAAAATAAATTATTGGAATTTTTCTGAAAACCTGTTCCTAAAGGGTCTTAACAGTAATATCACCCCAACCAGCTCCAAATGAAAGCTTCAACCACTATTATTATAACAATTATTGCATTGGAAAAACTTTCAAAATTGCTTATTTTCATATTGATTCAAAGCAATCCATTATTTGTAAATTAAATAGAAAATATATTACCTTGATCTGTTTATCGTTTATCGTTTCTATGTAATCAATACCAATCATTCAAGTTAGCTAAGGTTTGTGTTATTGTTTTTTTTTTTTTTTTTATTTAGGCAACTTATGCATTACAGCTTTTTGGGAAGAATTGGAACAACACATTCTATAACATTCTATAAAATTATACAAATTTTCGTGGTTTCGTCTCGAACAACGAAACAAAAATTTCTGCGAAAAATTCTGCTAGGAAAAAATTGGGATAACAAGATAGATCATAGGATTATTGTTAATATTTTTAAGTCAGCTATAAACAAAAAAATGTAAAATAATGTCTGCAGAGTATACCTAATTTAATACTTAACTTAATTTGTTAAAGAAAGGAGAAAAGATTTTGTGGATAGCATTATTACAGTCTGCATAACATGAGAGTATGCTTAAATTCTTGGGCACAAACTTTTGGGGAAGGACACGGGTATATATTTAAAAATTAAACTTCTAAACTTACTATTGCTGGACAAAACTGAGGAAAAAATATTTTTTTAAATTAATTTTCCATCTCTTTTTCTGCAAGAGTTCAAGTTTCTTCCCCTAAAAGTCCCTTTAGACCAGTTAAATGAAAATATAAAAGTGAACCTGGGCAAAAATGCAACATAAATAATTTTGATTGATTTTAAACAATTATATATGTATTAGTAACATTATAAAAATTTAAAAAAAACGAAACACGTGAAATTGGGTTTTTGGGCCAAAAAGGGTCCCAACTAGACCAAATTTTCAAACTATGTCGTATGAGTACTTATTGGAAAGATAATTTTATACTGATCACTTTTATCAAAATAACATGGGTCTCAAAACGAAAAGGTGAGATTAACGTAAGATTTTTTTATCGTTTTATTTCTATAAAATTTTTTTTTCTAAAATTTTAAAAATTTTGATCGTCTAGGAAAAACGAAAGTTGAGTTTTGATTAGCACATTGTTGTATATTTTGTGTATATTTTGTGAGTATAGTTGTAACGTTTATTTCTCTATGATGTTTTTTTAAAGAAAATGGTTTGTTATGTAGTTATATTTTAAAAGGCAATTTTAATTGTTGACTTCGGATATAGTTAATATCATTATTCTTTATTTAAGTTTAGATAATATATTTTGGATTGGTGTATTTGTTAAATGTGGCCATATTTTTAATGTTTCATGAAATTATATTATAATTATATTTTAGCTTCCATAATAGTAATGAGATGCTATAAATAGATAATTAGATAAATAGATAAATAGATAATCGCTAAAATCTGTAAAAACACAGGTATTAATAGCTCCACTACAAATCAGACTTTCTATACAAATGCAGTTTTGATGGAAGTATTTAATAAAAACTTTACTTAGTCTTGGGTTTTATTCTTTCTTTACTGAAGTCTTGAATTTTGAACGAAATACAGTTCTATCTACTGGAGTAGAATAAAACATTATATAAAAGATGATAGCTCTGTGAAGTTCCTAGCTGATAACTTCAATGACAATCTATGTACACACTTAAAGGTGAGAACACATTTTATGGTATGGTAATCATAGCAGGCATCAACAACCCTTTTAATTCAGGTCGGCATTCGGCAGTGCCAATGTAAAAACCAAGCTAAGCTCACTTAAGGCCGGTCGTTCCATGCCAATCTGTTTCTCGTGTATAGTCGGCACGTCAAAGAATTAAACAAGGTTTGCAAAACCGATGTCCTTTAGTTCTCCAAATCTAAAAAAAAAATGCTGACAAAGAGGAATTGAATTATTTTCTTTTCTGATTTTATTTATATACTCGAATAGCTTCGTCTTTTTTTGTTCTTACTTGTCTCTTTCTCTTTCATGGTACTTTTTATAAGTGTGGTACACACTAAGTAAATAATACACCGAACAAATGTTACATGCAGGTCTGTTTTATTTCTTTCATTTAATCTATAAATGGACTTTCTGTATGATTTATTTTATCGACTTTCGTTTTCTTTAAATATTTCTTTTAACAACATTTTCTTATCTAAAAGAAGTTAGAAGTCGTTAGTGTTAGAAAAGGTGTTTTGTTTGTAATAATAAATCAATCTAGTAAGCATTACTCTTCAGAGAAATGTTGTAGAAATTTTGAAGTTTGCCTGTATTGGTTTTGAAACAAATTTGAAAGATGAAGGGCACTATTTCCTTTTCTGCTCCCCTATATAACTTTTGATATATCTCATTTTTTCGATTCTTTCTTCACAAGTTGTATACGGGGTGGGGCGGGAGAGAGGGAGTGGGTTGAAAATGAAATAGTGGCAATCAACCAATGTAGCTGAAATAAAGACAAGCACACAGTTAGATGTGATGAACTTCAATATTGAAAAAGTAAAGGAAATCTTGATAATGAGAATCATGGACAGCAAAGCTTTGAGTTGGCTACCAATCAATCATGTGCATTATAAAAAAGTTCATTGAAGCATATCGAATAACAACGTGGAAACTACATTTAAAAGCTTTGCAAGAGTCGTTACCTGTATTTGCATCATCTGTGCTTAGTAACTATGTTAAGTCTGCTCACCTGTATTTGCAATCTATGCTTGAACTTGAAAATGCAAATAAAACAGTATTTGATCTGTTCATGGATGGTATAATACTATAACTGACCAATATGTACTTTTCTCAAATTCATTAAACAAAGAGAAACTTATTCAATTAATAGGACAAAATCTTTTTGAAATCCAATTGCAAAATCATTTACACTGAGGAAGATGTTGACATAGACATAGCCAAAGATGGTGTTCAAGAATCTCTTACAATAAGTACTACTGGTATTAGAGAGGATACAGATTTGTTTGTACTACTACTTTATTACGGTATCTACAAAATATAAACTGTTTTTTACAAGTTATATTACAAAGAGCAAAAATGAAAACAAGGCTAATGATATTTTAAGATACCGAAGTATATTGGGCCATGATTTATGCCAGCAGCTGCTATTTATACATTTATTTACAGGCTGCGACACCTCATCTGGTTTTTATGGAATAGGAAAAAGAGCGGTTTTTAACTGTCTTGTTAAAGCTACTACATTTAAAGATATCACAAAAACATTTATGAAACGTGACATATCGAACAACGTTATAAAGAAAGCAGGAGAATAAGCAGCTATTCTAATTTATATGTTGTCTGACACAACAATAGACATAGCAAGACTACAATTACTGTCTCAAAAGTTTTAAAAGCAAAATCATTTGTAAAACCTGTGAGATCAATGAGATCTACACTTAAGTATCATAGCTTACGTTCATACTATCAAATCATGAAGTGGTGTAATAATGGTGTGAATGCAGAACTATGGGGTGGGATTAATATTGATAACAAGTCAATCCTAAAATAACTGAAATAATAATAATAAATAACAACTTAAATTATCTAAATTATGTTTATTTTGGCGAATGTGTCATTGTTCCATTTCAAGTGCTCAGTCTGATCTTTTTGAGTTATCTGATACGGAAAATGATGACAATGTGAGAGTTTAGTTTTATTAAGAAAAAATAAAATCGAAAATATCTCTATATTTATTTTTTTAGTGTTTACAGTTTTAGAACTATTTTATTAGTTTATATAAAATACTTTGAAACAATTACAAAGTTTCGTTTCATTTTGAGATCCATGCTCATAAGGAAACGTGGTCAATATAAAATTATCTTTCCGAAAAGTGCTCATTAGACCTATTTTGAAAATTTTAAAGGTTGAGACCTTTTTGGCCCAAAAACCATTTTTAATATGTTAATAATACATATATAATAGTTCAAAATCAATCAAAATAGCTTTTCTTGCAATTTTGCCAAGATTAAACCATAACTTTCCTGGACTACTTTCTTAATGTAAGTAATTAATTAGCTATCATTAGTTTATACTTATTTTGTAGTCTGTTTGTAACTGTTCTTCTTTTTTATAGAATGTCATCTGAAGACAAGATAAGACTCGAAAAAGAAAGAAAAAAGTTAGAAGAAGCTGAACGAAAGAGGGAAAAGAAAATTAGGAAAGAAAAAGAAGAGCGAGAAAAAGCAGAAAGGAAACGAAAGAAAAGGGAGTACAAACAATTTGGTGTAAGTTGTTTGTTCTGATAAGAATACATTTCCTTTCTTCTGAATTTGCTGCATTTGATATTGGTATGCCAATCTTCTTTGAACAACCTGACCCTTGATGTTCAACATGTTGTCAAGGAACCTTTGTATTCAACATAGGTCGCTCGGTAGTTGAATATCTTAATGTTTGGGTCTTTTTTTAAAAGATATAAAAATATATTAGATTTAATTAGTTCACGTCTTTATGGTATGCATTATTATGCCAATGATTAGCTTCCAGGACTTGAAATAAAATTGATATGAAAAAATTACCATGGCTTGAAGCATTTTCGGCAGTTAAATACTCTAAAAGTTCATTTGTTTGGAGGTTTCATTGCTGTATTTTGTTGACCTACAATCATGGCCATATTATATGAGACTTTTATGAAATTTTAGTCCAAATTCACTTTTGATACATGTTGTAAAAGTGGTTTTCTTAGCCAAAATGGCAAAAATGATAACAAACCCAAATGAGTACGGACTCGTCACTTTCATCCCTTAGATCTACCAGAGAACATATATATTTTTTTTTAAATTTCCAAGTTCTAAGTCTATATGTCTATTAACCAAAAGATAAACCTAAAGTTGAATATACCAAGGGCGGTGTATCCATATTTTTACTTATTTGTGTTATTTTTTTAAATCTATATGTTGTCCTAATGGCATATGTGTCTCATAGTATTTTGACCATGATTGTAACTATTGGATGGGTAAAAATTTCAAATTTTGTAAATAAAATTTGGATAAATCCTACAAAAAGGTTTGAAAAGTTTAAGTATCTGAAACCTGCTTTCTTTGAGGCATCACAGTTTTGGGCACTTGTAATGAGTATTATATTTTAAAAATACTATTTCAAAAACTGAAAAGAAAAATGTGCAAACCAAAACACAGACATGGAGTTTTGTTTAGTTTAGTTTAATACCAAGTAGTTCGGACTCATGACAAATGTTATGGAGCAAATGCCAATATTTTGTGTAATATTTTTATTCAATATAAACACTTGAGTAGATTGATGTGCTTGGTTACTCTGGTGACTGAACAGGGTACTAAAATGTTTGTATTATTTAAAATTTCTCTTATAACTTTGGTGTATCCCTTTGAAAACCCTCGTATATTGCCACCTATTCAAATCTAACGTTTGAAATTTAATAAGAAAAGTCAAATAGTCTTCAAATTTTTTAATAAACAAGTATTTTTAAAATCATTCCCTTCAATTTCGTACAAGAATTTATCAAATTTATTGACATCTGAAGCAGATATGAATTGGGACATTGCAAACTGCTCTGCTGCAAGTGGCTCATACTATACATTTAAATATTTAAATCAAACAAACTTTTTTGATTGCAGTTGCTAGAGAAAATTTAAATAAAGAATTTGTATAAAGTTTCATCCTACTTTCTCTGTGCTTATATTTCTTTGCTGAAAAATAATGCTACCTGTACTTAAAAAGTAGCGTGTGGAAGAAGTTTATAACAATGACTATCGCACCTCCTAGACTGTGTAATTTGTTTATTTTTTTCTTTTTAGTTAAACATTAATGAAGAATTAGAGATTGTTGGTGAATTTATATGTAAGAGTGAGTTTACACCAGACAAAAAAGATAGCCTCGATCTTCCTTTTCAATTTGGCGATGAAATTCATACCATTAACTCATCCTCTAACAATTGTCCAAAACAAAAAATACTTGCCATGCGAAGCTCTGATGGAAAACGTATGTTCCAATTTTGTCTAAAAAAAAACTTTTAAATTTTATTTTCTATTATTTTTTCATCTATAACATTAATTCAGTAACCTGCCAAAAAGAGTGTACAGTACTGTTAATTTCTCTATGAAACTAGCATTTGTAATATTTGAATAATACTGATAGAAATTACTGTTATTTCAGTTGGTTATGTTTTAAAAGAAGAATTCGGAATCAAAGATGATGAAGTTAGTAATCTTTTTTTGTTATCTTGTGCTAAATTATTTTTGATTTTTCAAATTCAGTTGTTAGCACTCTTCCATGGGTGACAAATTTCAAAATAACATTTTTCCTTCCAT
>JAUZNK010059434.1:0-15058 GCA_035046665.1 Euphysa ruthae
TTGTCAAGGAATCCATTTTTTTCTGACCAGATGATAAAATATTTCTCAGTTGTGCAGAGGTTGCATCTTCTAGTACCACCCTTGTGGGGGGTATATTTCTTGGCTGTTTTCCACGAAATTTCAAACTGCTTGTTTTTGTCAAAGTTCCCATAAACGTTTCGATAACTCGTTTTATTTTTGTTTTTGTCATATCTAAAATTGTTTGTGTGGTTATTGTAACGTGTTTTAAAGTCACCTTCAGATGTCCCGTAATGATGCACTCTTCACTTTCAGTTTCCATAGGTGATTGGTAAACAGTGGCTTGAATTAGCCAGTTTCTAGTTTTCTTTGTTTTGGCAGATGCATTTATTCTCTAAATCTACCGCTTTATTTAAAATATGTTGTTTAATTGCTTGTTTGATGTTTGGGGTGCTTGAGTAGCTTAATTTTAGGTTATTTTTATTGAGGAGTTTGTGGTATTTGTGTTTTTTATGGAAGTGCTTTGTAATTAGCTTAAGGAAAGTACATCCAACATCAGTTTTCACGTTTTTACTGTATGGTGGGTTAAACCATATTATGTTTCGTTTTTGTCTCTGCATGTTTTGGTTGGTCTATTTCCTATTCTAAGTTTATGTCAGAACCACTTTCTTTAAGTGAAGTTTCATAAATGCCTTTTTACTTATTAAATGCTGTTTTATTAGAAGAAAGTTTTTTGTTTATCATCTTGGGTAAACCTCTGCACCATCAAAACTCCCCATGGTGACATCAAATAGGTTGTTACCTTTTTTCGTCCAAGGGGCCTTTTTGCCAAATAGCAGAGATTTTCTTGACAACTTGATGGCTTCGATTGTGTCTTTTGGGATGATTGTGATTTTTTTGGCATATTGTATGGATCTGTCAAGTAGCTCATTTGAAATAGATGGGTAGAAATCCAGAGTATCGAACTTTAGAAACTTACTTTTTTCTTTGTTTGGTATGGCCTTGAACCAATTTATGACCATTATAGTGTTTCGCCATTGATTTAAATTTGTTCGTTCTGGTAGAGTTTTGTTAATTTTTTGTAGCATTATCTTGCTTATTCTTCCAATTTCGCTTTTTGAGGGGTTAATGAGCATGCATTTAGGGTTTGTTCTAAATATATATTTCTACTTTTTTGTCAAGATTTAATTTTTGTGTGTAGCTTTTTGCTTCTTTGTTAATTGTTTTGATTTTGTTGTTAGACTTTTGGTATTTTTTTGTAATGTTTTCCATTAATTTTTTGTAGTTGCTGGGTGTCATCTCATAATAGTTTATGGTTTTGTCTTCGAATACTAGTAGTTTCTTTTCCTTTTGTATGTTTGTTTTGTCATTTCTGAGTTTTTCCTGGAATTCATCTGTGATAGTTTGGAATTTATTATTTTTAACAATATCAAACAAGTCCCTTTCGAATTGTGTTAAATGCTCGTTTAGTGGAGGGATATGATCTGTCTGGAATCCGTAGTTTTGAAAATATTTGCTTAGTTTTTTTTGCTTTGAAGCGGTAGACTTTCCAATTGATTCGTTTTACAAAATTTTCTGTTTTTTCTATTAGCATTTTTATATAGCTAGTTTTTGAAGGTACTGGAACATTTTTCAGAGATAAACCAAGATTTTTCGCTTGCATATCTATATGCTGTTTATTTAGTTGGATATGTGAGTGAATACAGAGTGCTCGACAAATTCAGGAGCGTTATTCTTCAATAAAATAGTTGTATTATTCACTTCAAAGATGAGAGTGCTCGATACCATTAAGATGTAACGTGTATAGTGAAGCAAGAACAAAATAAAACTACAGCATTAAGTAACTAAAAGTTTCATGCTTATTACTAAACAGTCATCAGACTACTAAATATAAAATAATTTTTCTCTTACACAACATAAAGTAAGATGTTAAATACTAAATAATTTGAAAATCATGAAAAGTTTATGAATTGTAAATCATTAATTATTCGTAGATAATGAGTAATAGGGTTTATTTTAGATTGCTTAGTAAAAATTTATTTCTGTGCTTACATTTTGAAATCAGCTCAGTCCTTTTGTCAAGGAATCCATTTTTTTCTGACCAGATGATAAAATATTTCTCAGTTGTGCAGAGGTTGCATCTTCTAGTACCGCCCTTGTAGCGGCTGCATTTCACTGCTGTTTTCCACGAAATTTCAAACTGCTTGTTTTTGTCTTTAAGTTCCCATATATATTTCGATAACTCAGTTTTATTTTTGTTTTTGTCATATCTAAAACTGTTTGTGTGGTTATTGTAACAGGTTTTAAAGTCACCTTCAGATGTCTTATAATAGATGCACTCTTCATTTTCAGTTTTCACAGGTGATTGGTAAACGGTATTTATATATATATATATATATATTATATATTTAAATATACAGCAGATTTTGATGCAAATTTCAAAGTATTTTCCAAAACATTTCTTCTTTTTGGATCAAAAACCTGATCTGGAGCATATATTGAACGAGAAACGAGAAACTATTGAACTTAACTTTATGCAATGTTCAAATCATTTTATTTTTATAATAGCAATTTTTTCATGATTTCATCTATGATGACAACATTATATGTATTAAAACTTTAACTCATGTGCTTGAGGAATTATATATTTATATCCAGCTTATCATTTTGTTGAAGATTTCTATATTTTTCACAGAATAGCTTGCACAGGAGTTCATTTGTCACTCAAATGCTCTTTTTTTTTGAATTTTGCATGCGATTGAAGAACCCAAATGGTGCTTTACAATTTTAAAAGTTGACATTTTGCATGTAAACTTATTTGGAAGTTATTTTGGACCGAGGTCCTGATAAATGTGAAATTTAGACCTAAAATGACATGTTTGGTCGAATTATGTTCATATCCTACAAAAATTATTCAAGGTGATGATAAATATTACTTCTACTGATTTTGTTATTTCGATGATTTTGAAAGAAGGGTTTTGAAAGGTCTGAAATTAAATGATGAATTAATTAATTAATCTTAAGTTTTGTCCAAAGATGGAATTATTCCAGTATATTTATAAAATTTTGATATTATTTCTCGTAATTTTACAATTATTAATCACTTTAAAATATTTGGTCTGTGCACATCTCTAAAAAATTGTAAATTTTCTTTTTGATTTTGTACAAAAAGTTTTACGCTGTTAGAAAAATGTTAGAAAAATTTCCTGGTTATTTATCATTGTTTGTGCTGTCCAATATAAGTCATATTTTTTTCCCAAAGTAAAAAATTGTATTTGTTTCTCGAGTAATTATGTTTCTGCCTCATTCTATGTTATAGCTGCATTTGAAAGTATTTTTATAGTTAAATTCAAGAATATAATTTTCAGACTGAGTCACAATAATTTTTTTCAAAAAAAGATTATATCACAAATTAATCAAAAAGGATGATTTCTGAATTCATGCAAACTTAGAAAATAGGATAAAAATCAAAAAAGTAATTTTCTGTCCAATTTTAGATATTTCAGGGACCTAGACTTGAAAATTTTCAAAATAGTTTCGTGATAATATGATCAGAATATAAATATAATCAGAATTATTGTTTTTGAGATCATGTAAATTTTGGGCAGAATATTGAAATAATTTTTTAGTGAAAAATAAATTCTTTAGAACAAATTTGACTTCCATTGAGGCCTGAAATCTACTTTCAATGGTATTTTGGATTCCAAAGGTCATTTATAACTTCTGTTACAGACCGGGGTCAATAACACATATAAAATTTATAGAAATCAAATCAACCTGAAGTTCAGTGAGTTTAGTTTTCTAAGTCTAACTTTTATTTTAAATAATATTTAACATTTTAGCTTTAATTGTTATGAATAATTTATAATCTATTTGCCAGAGTTTGAACAGATAAGATAATCTGCTGATTAATTACAAAAAAATTTGTTTAGAAAACCTCGTGTAACTCCAAATATTGTTGCACAACAGATCGCGTCTTCCTTTCCTCTAATTCCTGATTTCCCTTCTGCTTTCAAATACCAAAAAACCAGTAGCAACAGCTGTAGAAAAAGTAAAAACAGGTAGGAACTTATTTAGATATATAATAATATGAAAAAATTTCTATGAATTCAAACTTTTTTATCTGCCTCTCCATTTTTCTTCATCAGTTTTTTTCCAGAATTTGGTCTATATTTATGTCAATGTTTAAGTCTACTTGTTCAAAAAAAAATTTCATTAAAATCTACATAAGTAAGTTCTCCTACATGCAGTTGTATGCACATGAATAATATTGATAAAAATAGAATTTTTATGGTTTTAACCCAAAATTTCCTAAGCTGCATAAATGGTTGCAGTGTTTATATACCGAATAATCTAATTTTTATTTTACTTAAAACTAAGCAACAAATGATTTTTCTGAGGGGCTTATTAGAAGTTTGGTACAACAGTTTATTAATTTATAAATTCGAATTATATGGAATATTTTTTTCATCATAGCAAACAGAAAAATTATAGATATTCTAAATAGGAGGTCGGCATTCCAGTCCAAGTTTCTGGTGTAACTTTATGCAAGTATCCCTTTGATAAATCATGGGTTAGCCAATGCAAAATTGTTTTAGGATGGACTCAATGTACCTACCAAAGTGTCATTATCAGGTTGGTTTTAGATCACATCATTGTCTGATATGATGTATAAAAATTCTTTACTGTAAGATTTAATTTAACTTGTTCATTTGTGTACCAAACTGGCCTAATCATTTATGAAAGTGCTGTAGCAGTGTTAACATCAACCTACTTACATTAATATAGGAATTGGGTCTTTTTATCATGAGGCCACACACTAGGAGACTTGCCACCCAATTCTAAGTAAATCGTACTTGCCAAACACTAAACTGGTATCAGCCATGTTCCATGAAGAAATTCTTGTGCTGAACAACGAGACTTACCCCTAATGAGTTACAACTTCATGCAAAATCCAATCTAAAAAACAAAAGAAAAAAAAAAGGTCTATATATCTGTCCCCACAAAAAATGAAATATTTCATTGAATATCGAAGCATATATTTTCACTACTTAGGAAACACAGCTTTGTATATTTTTAGTTTGTTTAACTCAACAAAACCGTCGGGGTGCTACCAATTCGCCCTTTTCTGTCTGTCTGTTTGTCAGGTCCGTTTGTCAGTTAGTATCTCTAGGTAACCATTTTTGGGATGTTTAAGAATGACCACAAAATTTGCTGAAATCATGCAATTCCAACAAATGATAACATTTTTCACACTATTTAAGAATATTTCAGAGCTTAAATGGAAGAATAACATGATTTTGAACTTTTTTTTAATTTGGAAGAAGATCCGAAAGATCTTATCATCGAATTTTAATATTCAATAAGACTAACACTGCAAAACTAGATACTACAAAAATCTCAAGTAAAAAGATATGTATTAAAACAAGAAAAAACTGAAGAAAAAACAACTAATGGTCAGGTTTTTAAAAAAATTATATGTTAATTTTAGCATTGATCATCCAGAAGTTTGAGATAAGAGAATTTTTCAAGAGAATTTAGAATTGGTCATAAGTTTTCAATCTCTGGCCATGTCTCACTTTATACAAAAATTATTAATTTGTTTATGAGGCAAATGCCAAAAACTCTGAGTGGCCAACACAAATTTGCAAAAAATCTGGTTCTTCTTTGTAAAAAGTTAGAGAAATAATAGAGATCTCAAAAAAAAAAAGAAAACAGGAAATCAAAAACATTGCATCGTTCATCTGTTTATACTCATACAACCTATTTCAAAAAGAACAACAATGTAATGCACAAATTCTGAGAGAAATTCAAAGTGTAAATTTTCTATATGCTTTAACATCCTTTAAGTGATATCATTTCCCAATTTAAATTCTTAACTACAAAGAAAAAACTGAACAATTTTGCCTCATTTTTTCAAATGTTAGTGAATATGTTGAAAGATACCCATTACAACTACTAAAAATAGCTTCTTTAGCAATATTCTGATCAAGTGCGTTTTTTATTACCTTTGGTGACAAATCTGATGTAATTGCTACAGAATTTGATGCTCAACAGATGAAATTTGTTTTTATGATTTTGTTTATTTTGACTTTATAATATATAACCCTGTAAACTTTCATGATTCTCAAAATGTCATTAAGGCAATATTACCCTCCATCCTATCGCCACTTCAAAATGATTAAATTCAATAGGGTAATATTTGAAAATTATATTTTGATGACCTATGTTTTGACCCGATTTATAAATGCCAATGATATTTTTAGAACTGTTCTAATGCTTTCTTATGCAGTGATAGTATGAAATCATTAAACTCTATCATTTGAAGCATCAATTAGATTTACTTATTTATTTATTTTTTTTTTTGTTAAATTTGATTTTGTGTCATTTTTCATGTTTGAAAATAACAAATGCAGTTAAATTCAGGCTGAAAGCAAGTTCTGGGATTATATTTGTAAATGTTGAAATAATCACACGACAGTGGGATTTCTTTAAAGTAAACAGTCCTTTTTCATAGTTGTACTCTATCTTCTATAAGTGTTTGTTCCATTAAGTTTATTAACATTATTATCATTATTATTTACTTATTACCCCCGTTTTGTAGAAAATCGATAAAATCAAATGGCACTTTCATTGCAGGACTGTTAACAACATAATGCTTACCTTTTCCTCTAGCATTTCTTTCACTTCATTTAATGCTTGCGTTGATGTATGTATCACATACTAAATAAATAGTATCAAACTGCATTGGTATCATGTCCATTATCTTCCACGTTTGAACATTAAATTTGGCAGTTGTTCCGGGTGTTATTCTAATTGAAGAAACTAGATCAAGAAAATGAGTACTGGTCGAAGAGGATAACTGGTCAGGATTCGTAATTATTAAGTATCCATTTGCTGCATCAACTTACTTTTAGCTGTTTTTCTATACATCACATCCACTGTGCAGAATGGCATAGATATTTGGTCCAATAGATACAACATTACTTTTTCAATATAAATTCCGAGTATGTCTTTGACTTTTGAGTTCTTTTGTCTTGCCATTTTTCTTCACTTTAGTTTTGACATGCATGCTTTCAAACTTTTGGTACTTAAATATCATTTAGATATCATTTAGTATGGTCTATTCATCACCCATTTTGCGACTGTTTCTGGACTGTTAGCAAATTTAGTAATTCCACCTGAGAAAACAGCATACTCTCGTATGATTCATTTAACAAATTAGAAAAAAATATATCTTAAACAAATTATACGATGCGAAACGTGCAGATCAACCTTTTAAGGTGAACAAAACATTTATAATAATTGTTGTGTTAAGATATGCTCCAATAATGCTAGTTTCATACACGCCTAGAGGTCAAACTATGCTACACTGACAGGAAATAAAATATCAACTATTTCCTATTATATTCTTAGAGATACTAGCCATAAAATACCCAAAACAAATTAAGTGTTTAAGACAATAAATAAGGTAGTTATTAACCACCTCGGGAGTGCTTATCTGCGTGTAAATAAATATTTTGCCTGAAAATTCCGATAATAAAAAATTAAAAAAAAATATTGCAAAGGCAACCTCACACGTCTAATTAACTTCTAATTAACTTACGTGCTGTTTTATTTTTCATATATAAGTATGTTCGGTATCTGGACATTTCCCCAACTGTCATTTCCCCAATTGTCATTTCTCCAAAGACAACTCCCCGACCGCTATTTCCCTGGCATACAGTTTCCCAACCAGACATCTCCTCGACTGTCATTTTCCTGGTTTTTTACCTAAAAATAACAAAATAAAATATCCAGAACATGTTTTATGTATTACATATACATCATATATTATAAATTATATATATTATCCATATTATGTACATAAATATATATATTATAGATCAATAAAATTTGCTTGTATGCAACAAAAATACCTGTGATAATAAAAATATTTCATCATAAAGATTTTACAATTAATCATAAACTGAATAAAGCTTTAAGAAACATATGGAGTTTAATTTAAAGTAGACACAATATGAGCGACACACAAATTAGTAGACACGAATGTATTATGATAGGCGCATTCATATGATTATTCGCAATGAATAATTTATTAGCAGCAGAATATTGTCGTTACAAAACCGAAATATACCCTAACTTTCTTAAGATATGACCATGACATAATTTATCACTTGAGTCAACAAAAGTGAAACTAAAAGCGTTTATAAAATAGCTAGGTTTAATTCAATAAATTGCACTTTTTTCATAATTCGTAAACTTCTACGGAAAATTAACGTAAACATAACATTCATTTAAAATTTAAGTGCATATTCCAACAATTTTATGTTAGAATATAACTTATACTTCAGGAAAATGGCAGTGTGTTATTGTTTTGATAAGCAAATAAAAATCTTCGAATTTTATTACTTATGTCCCTATAAAGCTTGAGCTATTGTGTGAGGATTTAGAGCTCAATCCTTCTTTAAACTGTCGATAAACAACCAAATATGTGCATGAAAAAGAGTTTGAAAGTCTGTTATGCCAGCCTTCTGGCTGGTTATTTGTTCGTGGCAGATTATCGTGAACTCTAATATTAACGTTCCACAAGGCATGCGGAAATTTGGCAGGAAGGCGTCTTCCGCTCCTCGATTCCCCAACATAATTTGCTTCATAATAATCAAGAACTACTTTTTCTTGATTTATGTTATGTTTTTAATGTTACATAACGTTTATTGGATTTAGGAATGGTAACTTTGCTATTGCGATACTTCCACTTGACTGATTCCTCTTGAGAAGTAATACCAAATGTGTTGTGGATTGATTCTGAACCGAAGGAGTTAGTTTAGATGTATCGGTCAAAATTATTCCACCAGAATATGGTTGACACCAAAATCACATGGTGCATTTATTTAATCCTTTAGAAATTCTTATACATGTAAAACCAATTCAACAAAATAAAATGACCCGTTATATTGTTGGATCCTATTTATTACATACAGTATTGATTAAACAGCTAGCGTGGAATAATCACTATATATTAATCAACAAACATTTTTCAGAAATTTAATAAAGCATTATTTAATACGATAAATTATTGATTGAATTAAGCAAATAAGTATCTCACCAATACCTTCGTTAGCTGGGATAAGAGGGAGCTTTAATGTCATTTCAGGGTAGTGTTGTACAATTTCAGCTTGTGCTGTCTCAATCAAACGCACTTGGTCATAATAAATACAGTTTCCCATTCTACTAACAAAATAAATTTTTTTTTCTTATTAAGTTGTGTAGTCCTAACGCTAAGACAGCATGCTTTACTATATGAAATACAATATTTGACAATGCATACATTACATCTGCACAAAATTATAAATTTAGATTTTTAGGGCTGGTTTTATGGTGGTCATCTTCCCGGTTAAGTAAATGCCTGAAGAACAATTGCAAAAAATCTGGGGAATCTTTTGTTTTAGCATCAAGATTGTTTACTGTTGGAGGCCAAGGTAAATCTGGTACACCTTGAATCTTTAATTCAGTGTTTATTCGCAACACATCGGCTGCTCTCTTTACAATCTAAACATCATACAAGTCCACCAGGTGTTAAAAACAACAACACATTTTAGATACAGCGATATTGTTTTATTTTAAAGCCAATTCCATATGTTTGCAAAAGACCATCTGAAGAAATGTGTTTTTGTCCATATAATACTTGACTGTCGACTAGCTTACAGACTGCGTCATAACTTCCTTTTTGATACGAGTTTTGACTGCAACTTGCTTTTGTTTCATCAACCAAAACAGCTCTGGTGTAATCACGGTAGTATTTTTCTTGTTTTTTAAATTCTTTTGCAAGTAAACAAATTCTGTTTATTTGTCCAATAATTTCGAAGTCATTTGATAAATATTCAGCTTTTTTTTTATTGATTCCTGTGCAGTGTGTATATCTATATTTTTTGGATACTGCTGCTTGTCCTTTTCTTTAACGCGATGTTTTTTACAGATCATACAGTAATTGGGAAATAACATGGTGGTTTTGTTTTTTCATGGATCTCGTTTAAATTATTTCTTTGTTTTTCAGTTTCTGGAGAACTTATCGATCTTCTCCTTGTTGGTTTTTACTATGCTCTCGCTTTAGCTTTATTTTTAAATTGCGTGTATAGTTAGATTTCTGATAATATTCACATATGATAATACAATGTAATATAATTATAATTCTCTCCAATTTCATTACACTGATCAAATTTTTCGCTGCCAAGCGTTTCTCTGATCTTCTTATATTGTTAAAAATTGTTTAATGACGAGTGTACCGCTGGTCAATTCGTCTGAAGTTCTAATATAATCTAATTGATATATGATTTCAATATATATTTCCAGTCGGAATCTTTTATCTTAATTCTAAAATAACAAAGTATTTTTCGCGGAAGATGTTTTATTAAACATTTATACGATATATGCATATAATGAATATTAAATATTTATTTGACACATTGCGAACTATCTATTCGAAAAACATTCTATTGTCGAGCCAAAACATTAATTTCAGTTAAATTTATCAATATAAAAAAAAAGCTAAAATTGTGGTTTTCTAACTGACGTCATAAGTGTCAATATAATAAAATATTACAGTTTTGACCTTGTTTTTGAATTCCCCACGAAAAAATACTTTACTGTGCCAAATTTTAGCTTTCCAAGTGATTTTTTTTGGGTTGTTTACACTATTAATCATATTCATTTACCAGCAGTTAGTTACGATCCTTTGATGATAGTTCACAATCGTTATCGTGTAAATAACTACTAAAACTATCTAAATAATTCAAACACCACATGATTAAAATTAGCTAGCTACCTTAAGCGGAGTGAACGGGTTCTTTATATAACGGGATTAAAAATGCCGTTGTCAGGAATGCTTTCTTATTAAAGGTTCACTTCAAGCAAAACACTTTGCAAAAAGTGTGCCGTATATTAAACAATCATAACAAATATGGCGTCATTTTGAGAAACCAGAGATACTCTTTTATTGACATATGACAATGGAATAATATGAGATGAAGAATCTGTTTTGCTTTATGATTTAAATAAAAGTAAAAAATTTAGACTTATACTTTTGGAAACATGCAGCATTTGACTTAAATAAGATGACAGATGCAGAATATTACTCGGAATTTTGATTTTACCGAAATGGCATAAACTTGTTGATGCATTGGCTGTTCTTGAAGAAATTATGTGTCTTAACCGTTCAGTTTTCGATGGCGTGAAATCTTTTTGTGTGTTTCTGATCTGCACATCTTTGTCGATATATGGATTTAATTTCTCGATTCGGTCGACTAGAGCTTTGCATGGTGTTGAGTCAAATAAGGGATGGATTTTATGCTAATTTTTCTCACTTACTGCAAACATTTAACCAACCTTGGCTTGCACCTAATCGATTGCGCCCAACAATACACTTGAAAGAAGCGCCTATAGATTTTTGTTGGGGCTTTATTGACGGAACTGTCAGACCTCTATGTCGTCCTGGCTAGTGTCAGAGAATATTGTGGAATGGACACACCAATTCATACAATTAAATTTCAGTCTGGAGTTGTCCCTAATTGACTAATTGCAAATTTGTTTGGGCCTGTCAAAGGAAGAAAACACAACAGCTCAATGCTTGCTTTATCAACAAAAAATCCGTTTGAAAAGTGCACAAAATAAATGTATACGAAAATAGAGGAATCCCTCTACGCAACAGCCATCTAAGGCTAGATACACCCTTGAGAATATCTACCATGGGAAAAAAAAGTTGTCTTTCATCAAAAGGTCCCATTACATGGAACAGGCTTTCTAATGAAATATAATCAATCACAAACTATAATGTATTTAAACATAAGATCAAGGAGACATTTTTTACCTCTTTGGATATAGTCTGTAAAAAACCACTTATTATTTTTTCTAAAGAATATTATGACTGGATTTTTTAAAAACCAAAAAAATCGTATTATCATGATAAACCCCAACCCCCAATGCGCACCGGCCTTAAGATTTTATTGCTTAAAACAAAGCATGTGGTTTTATTTTTTATCTAATTAGTGTAGGTGATCACAAAATAGAACACCACTTATATTCGTTCTCCATTAAATGTAAAACATATATGTGTTGAAATCTTAGTTGGAAGAGGTGTGTTGTATGGAAGCAGAAAATAAAATATGTTATTTTAATTTTGTGAGTTTGCAGGCAAACAACTGCAGCTAAATGGCAACATAGCTGTAAAGAAATTTTTGCTGGGAATTGTATTTTCCGGCGATCTGGCACAGGTGTTTCAGGTGAAGTGAAAAATTTAAATTATTTTGATAAATTTGTTCGCATGGGCTACGATTAAAAAATAGATTTTAAATTTATTCAGATTGATATTGAATCTGACGCACGTGGGTTGGAATTGCAAAATCAAAACAAAAAAAAAAATTGCGCCAACCAAAATACGTTTACCTTTCATGTTTGTATATAATATTTATATTACTTTTAAAAATATTTCTTCAACATGCTTTTTATAGCATACAAAATATAGGGAGAAGCCCCCTCAAAATTGAATAATATGTATTTTGACTCTGTTTTATGAAAAATTTTGTGAGGATTTTTAATTCAAAAACCGTTTATCTTTTCTTTTCTTTTTTTTTTTCTTTTTTTTACTTTTTGAGATAACTGAAATAATGTACAAGGTACTACAAACGTATTTTTACCATAAATTTCGTCGAAACCTCTGAAAAGCCAAGCAGTGTACCTTATCGTTTTATGCTTTATCGGTTTCGCTGATTTTATGACAATAAAAATTCTTTATCACACCCATATAAGTCATACGCTGTAAACACACAAACAGTTTTTTCAGGGAATAGCTTATTGTTAGTCTTCTCCTTGCATTAAATCTCATAAATTGCTTGAGAAAATTTTATTTTATTTATGGGAAAAGTCGCCAAAAAGAAGCGAACTACAGATAGAGTCAAACAATCAACGATACGAAATAAAAAGAGAAGAGCATTTGCTAGAATTAGAAAGCATGAAAATATTGTAAATAGTAATGTTAGCAACCAAACAGAAGAAATTGTAAATAATAATAACTGCCACACTCATCTGTCACGTCTATAAATAAGGAATCTATTTCTCATAGAATAGCTCAAGATATGACACCACCTAATGTAACTCATAACAATATTACTGGCTACAGAATTATTGATTCTGAATTGTTGGTCCACATTTTCAGCAAACCTTAATGTCCAGAATGCAAAGGTCCAGCAATGACGCTTTCTGAAGACAAATCCTTTATGTAAAGGTATGGCGTCACACATGTTGGTAACGTAATTGTGGTTATAATTTAGATTTTGTAACATCTAAAACAGCTGACAAATCTTTTGATATAAATAATAGATTTGTGTACACAAAGAGAACACTTGGCTAAGGTCATGCTCGATTTAAAAAGTTCACAACGCTCATGAATATGCCAAAGCCTATGGTGAGGAATAATTATGACAAATTTGTAATCAAGTTATCTCAAACTGCAAAGTTTGTTGCAGAGGAAACAATAGCAGATGGTGTAGAAGAACTGGAGTGATGCTATAAGTCTTGTTGATGTTGGCGTTTCTGTTGATAGTAGTTGGCAGAAACGTAAAAAACAAACAACTTGCACTACCCTCACTGCTCCACTGTAAAAAGAAGCTGGTGTAAACAAAATAGAGACAAAGCGAATGGTATGAATTAGTACGAACCAGGTCTTGCTTGAGATGTTATAATGAAACTTAAGCCTATTTATGTGGCATTAACTTCAGATAAGTACCTTAATGGATTTTTGCATGGTAAAACCCAGAGTCAAAATGAAAGTTTTAACGCAGCGATATGGGAACGCATACCAAAAAATAAATTTGTCTCGCTTACACAGTTGGTGTTTATGATGCGGTTGGTGTATTTAACATTGAGAGAAATGCCAGTATTCTTCTTTTTGAAAAATTAACGGATACATAAGTTTGAACAAAAAGTGCTTACGCATGTCAGCGTATAAAAATACAAAAAACAAAACCTGAAGAAAAATTACGAGGGAAAAAATATAAAAAGGATGACAAATATGAACAGAAAGAAATAAATTTATATTAATCAGGAGCATATTAAATAATATGTATATATTTGGGCCTTTACACAGTGGTTGGATTGTAAATGTTTGTGAAGAATTTTGTTTTTTCGTAATTTTCAACATATAAGTTTATGGTTGGGGTAACTTTTGTTGAAAATTTTTATTTCTCATAAAAAAAAACTTTGATGGTGCTTACCCCTTTTAAATATAGATCTATGTATATTAGAATGAATATGTGCAATTACAACCCACTTTTCTGTAAAATTTCAGTTAAAAAAATAGTTCGTTTCCCCTGTATATAGGTTTGAAACGGCTGTGCTGGCGAGGCATTTTTCCAAAAATTTCTCAGTACACATGTAGTTACAAAATTTAGTCCCCAACCTGAAAAGCGGTGTCGTAGGCCTGCGCAAAGAAAAACTTTTCAACAATCAGATGCTAAATTACAGCTGGTAATGATGGGCATTAATTTCTATCTAAGAGATTTTCTCATGACAAATTAAACACGCTGTTATTGATAACTATTATTTACCTTTTTTTGCCTGATGTTGCTGCTGCTGGCGGTGTTGTTGTTATGCTTGCAATGATAGGAATGATTTTATTTAATGCAAAGAAAACAAATAATAAGCCTTAGTCACTGCAAAAACATTGCGTTATAAAAAGAAAATTATAAAACAGATAACACAAGTTTGCCAAAATAAATAAACAAAATTTGCGATTTCGATATGAAGATGAAAAAGTGTTTCCCATGCGAGTTACAGTCATAACGAATGCTCGAAAACGTGTAAATTTGTTGTACTTGCCAGAGGATAAAAAAGCCAAAATTCACAAATGTCAAGACATGTTTATGTTCTTTTGTTTACCTGTAAGCAGCTCACAAGAAGTATTTAAGACTTTAGAATTTTATAGTTCTCACGATCTCCAACGAATTTCAATGTCAACCAAAAATCCCTCTTGGAAGGGATTTTAAAAAAATTTTAGATTTACAAAAACCGAATTCCAGCAAAAAATTCCTTTTGTGTTAAATATATA
>JAUZNK010059445.1:0-15057 GCA_035046665.1 Euphysa ruthae
ATGTATGTATAAATATATAGATATGTGTGTTTCTGTGTATGTGTGTGTAATTCTTTTTTACAGGCACGGAGAACAAATATGAAGATCTTGTTCATTGCTTCAATAATGGTTTTTATCTTTTGCCTAGGTATGTTTATCTTTATATTAAAACGAACCTTTCAGCACTTGGTGCATTTGCTTGATTGATATTCAATTGTTCCCCAAAGGAAAGGATTTTGCAGAGAAGTTTTGCATTTGCCTCTGAAGCTAAAAATTAAAATATAGAACAAAACACTGTGCAAGTCTCATTCTTTGGCTTAAATAAAACCTTTCTGCTTCAATAAAAAAGTAATTGTAGTGATGTTAATAACATTATCCCTAGATTTAGAAAGGTAGTTTGCGGCGCTGACTAAGCCTTTTCTATAAGTTAAACAAAACTCTTAACTGGATTTTCATTGAATAAGTGTTAATTTTGATGGAAAAGAGAAAATATTGACCTTATATCCTATCGCTGTTACATTGACAATTTGTATGCTAGGTTTATTACTAACCAAACACTCAACCGGTTTGCCCAAAGTTTAAACAAATTTAATGGAAAAATAATTAATGATGAAAAAAAAGAATTAAGCAGAAAACATTTAATTTTCTTGATGTGAGTAAATGCAGCATATGAAATGGTTCATACAACGACAAAAAGATAAGATGCTACAACAAACGTGCAAAGTAAGCTACACTTTTATCCACAACGTTTATTATGGTGTGTTAAAAGTGCTTTTAGCTAAAACTAAAAACACCTGCTGTATTATACCGATTTAAGTTATAATTACTAAATATCCTTTTTAACATAAACCTAATTTTTTATAAATGATCTGGAGCAATGGAGCGATTTGTGCAATCCTAAGTTCTGGTATCTGGACAAGAAGTTTATCTAAGCAACGAATAAAAATCACAGGCTGGAAGAAAATTTTAGCGAAACTAAAAACAAGATGAATTTTCAAATGAAAATTAAAAGATATATTGTTCTATTATTGAATTATGCTTATCTGGCCGAACGGTTGAGACATTGGCATGAGGCACCTATAAATATAAGATCGATTCCACTTTTATACAGATGATTTACAATACCATTAACTCAAACAAGAGCTGTAAGTACATAAGAACCAAGCCTGCGCGCCATACTGGAAAAAATAACTTAGGCTATTTTTTAGCTCCTACGTTAAACATATAGATACAATACAAGTTGAGCCATCAACCAGACGTTTTAAATCAAATATCATATTTTTATAAAGAAATGTTTTTGGCTTCTTGACAGCAGATCTTTTAAAAATATTCTAAATAAAGTAATGCAATTGAACGCTTGAAAATAACTCCAAGACATAAAAAAGTCGGCCTGGGAACTGAGTTTTGATTTAACATATTGCGTATAGATATTAGACATATCAAATAAAACATTTTTCTCAAAATATAATTTTTTTCGTTTTTGTTGGTAAGCAAATTTAATTTAATTAACCCGAAATAAAAACTATTTTATATGCGCAATTTTAAATCGGGGAAATCAATAGGGCACGAAATCAATACGGCAAAAAATTAATTGCGGTTATGGTATATACATAAAAATTGATTCAAAATTGTTGCTAGCAAACCGAAAATAAAAAATTTCACCATACTGTGCCTTAAAAATTTATGCATTTAATTCATTAAATATTGGCTGACTGAATGATTTTTTGTCCATTCTATTGTTAATTTCAGGAGCATATTTGGAAGATTTAGAGGGATGCTTCGCAGCAACATAGCCCACTGAAACTTACTTCTTACAAACAGACTTTTTGATATCACCTATAATTAACAAAATTGTTTGCGAAAAACGAAATTTATTTGTTCCCTAACATTACCTACGTTTTACTTTAGGGCTAATATGGTATTCCGTATATACTATATTTTATATTATATTTTGTTAATGCCTTCAAAACTTGTAAAATTGGCGAAAAGTCAGAAGGACACAGACAAACATATATACATATATCATACTACCTAGTGGTAACATAGTATTTAATAAATATGTTATTTTATTAAACGTAAAAGGCATTCCAAGGTACTTCGACATGTTTGACTTTATTTAAGATTGTTTAAATAATGAAAAATGCTTTTTATTTCATCAAATTACCACAAACTGTTCTCGAATTATAAGCGTTTTGAAATATTAGGCTATAGTTTAAAACAAACCTTGTGATGACATCACAGTTACCTACGGCACGTAATGACATCACATTTTTATCTCTGTTTTCAGAAATAAGAACAATTTCTAATCTTTGGTAAGGTTATAGGTAGATATCTTTGTCTTTAAAAAATGTTTACACATGCACCTATAACTTAAGAACCGCAAATATCTTTTTTGGAAAAATAAAAGCATTCTTCGTTATTTTAAAAACTCTTAAAATAGAGACCAACATGCCAAAGTATATTGGAGTCCCTTTAAATGTTTTCTTCAAATGGATCTCTTTTAAATAAAAATTTCGTGTAAAATAGCATTAATACATAACCATCATTTAAGGTTAAGTTTAGAGTAAGAAAAAGGTCAACAGATAACAAATAGTAATGTGAAAAAACCAAGGAATATAACAAATCGTTTAAAAAACTGTTTAAACTGCAGGATAAATAATAAATAAAATATAAACAATAAATACATTTTAATAATTGGAACACTGCACCAACAACTATTTGAACAAAATCATAGAACGGATTCATTATTATAGTCAAAGGCCATTTATTCGGCTGAAACTAACGCTTTAACGTGATTAACATGATCTTTGCGGTGAAAGATATAGCAATCAGATTCGGTAACTATTCTAAGCTTAGGATTTTCCCCTTTAATCTCCAAATAATTTTGTACAGTTCAACCAATTAATCTGTCAGGTTTCTATTTTTGCATATTTGAAATTATATCATCGAAAATAATGGTTGTCGAACCACAAAAATAAAAATAGTTTTCAATAGCGCCAAAACTAATATTACCCCCCTGAACACAAATTGTTTTAATCATTTTTTGCATTTTTTGTAATAGTGACGAGAAAATGCCAACATTTTTATTTTGATGATTTAAAGTGAATACATTGCTATATCAAACTGCAGCTCTAGAGGCTCAGACCTTTTGAACTCTATAAAAAAGTTAGACTTATTCTCTGTCATATCACATATACTTTGTCCAAGATACATTTGCATTTAAGTTAAAAAGATTTCATGATACTTTGGTCTTTAACAATATCGTTAAAATGTTTTGTAAATGATCTGGTATACAATAGCACAATTACAAGATAGATATTTGAAACAATAACGATCATACTCTGTACAAACATTTGAGTTTTCTTTGATAGCATTTATGTATCATCTCGAAAAATTCCATCTAGTAATGTTACCTGAGTTAAGGAAATATAAATTTAGCATGTATTGAAACTTCTTCACTTAAGGCAAATTGAAACTTATAACAGCTTTCTTTAGTGAAATACCTTTATGATATTTATAAACCCAGCATAACGTTAAAGGAAATTGAGTATGACGAAATTATGGATAATTTGGATTCTTTGTTATCTTACTTGTTAATCAATTTTTGTTATCCACTTAATTAAGGAAATAATCAGCTTTAAAAATTTTTGCTAAATTGATATAATCAATTTTCACATAAACCACAGCAAAATTACTGTTAAACATCTTGAGGTGTTTAACCATACCCATTTGGCCATTAATGAAACGATCAACAATACCGTTATTTGATTTTAAATGTTATGTTAAAAGTAAGTCCACTAGTTTCACATTGTTTACGGTTTTTTGCTAAACTTATTTCGATTTCAGAAATCTTTTAATTTACAGATAACTCATTCCAAACTCCCAATCATTTTATTATTGTGCTCATTTGTTGGTGCAATTTTGCTGCCAAGATATGTAATTTTATATGTATTTTAGCGCGATGAAAAGTGATAAATATTGCGCATTTTTTGGTAAAATCATGAAAATTTGTACAAGTGACTCATATCGTAATAGAAACCATTTAAGATATGGATCCAAGAAAAAAACTTTAGAGGTCAGCGTTCGTTTTAGGCAACTAGAAGGAAAAATCAAAGTTCATGAAAAAACTAAACAATGACAAATATTGTCAGATTTCTACCAGATATATGATGTTCTACTATCACAATCTCTATACTATCCAGAATCACAATCTCCTCCGAATTTGCAGAAACCAATGGACGGAAAATTAGCTTTTACACATTTGCATCTACCTCGACAACCAATATCACGATTACATTTATCTAGTTCTTTGCATTCATTCGAAGCAGACGCTCAGTATAAATCAAACAGTTCTTTACTGATTGTAATTTTTTCTTATTACTTCAATAACACCATTGTCGTCTAAATTTTGAGCATACAATGTAAGCAGATACTTTTCTCTTTTAAGGGGTTTTATATTTCCTCAACTACCTGAAAAAGTTTCTTAATTGTTTCTTGCAGTTACTTTGAGTATTCTGTAGTTGTTAGTGTTGTCTATTGTATTGGAATTCTAACTCTCTCCCTTTCACAATGTCAACATTACCTTAAAACTCGTTTATCAGGCGAGCTATTACTGTACCTAAAACCATCCATTATAAAAGTTTTAAATTTAAAGATACAAATTTGTCTTCTCCATATGTTTAAAGACATATCCATTGACCATTTTTAGCAAGGACGAATAGTGGCTAGTAAAACTCAACAACAGATGTTTGATTTTGGTTCTACAAAGTCACAATTATTTATCAAGGCTGCAGGCTATACTTGTTAAATGAATATTAGTATTAACCATTAAATAGTGGTAGTACCCTGTAGAACCAGCTTTGTTATAAAAATAATTTCTATTTTTGTTAATATAATGTGCAGCCCAAGTGATATAAATAGAGCCAGAGACCTTATTTTGACATTCTGTTTGAACATGATCGAACTAAATGAAAAAATATATAATTAAAACATAAAAAGTTGTTGGCTAAATGTTTAAATTTTTCATGATTGAATAAACATTAAAGAACATTCAAATTAACATCCACATATTTCCATATTATTAAAACCATCTAAACATTAGTTGAAAAGTAAACAAAATAAATAAATAATTACAATGAATAAATCTTTTATTAATCATTTAACTAATTAGTAAATAACTAGTAAGTATTTAATTAGGATCTTATTTACAGAGTAATTTAACCAAATTATACTGACAACCTAGCTACCAACCTATTTTCTAAATGTAATGCCTCTTCTAACAGCTCCGTATTTTCTTTGATAACTCAATTACTCGGGGGAGTACTTGGATGACTCTTTGGCATAACTATTGGGTTAATATTACGATGTTCTTCGGGTAATGCAAGTTTCTTTGTATCATTTACTTTTACTCCTTCATTATATAAGGAAGACTATTGATACAAATATATTGCTGTCCCTTTGAGTGTGTCACAAGCGGTTGTTAATGGTAGGTTATGGTTAATAATACCCCCCACAGCTGCTGTTGTAAATATTTTTCATAACATTGCATATCTAAACTTAAACATTTGTTATAAAAAAGTGAGGACAATACAGTTTTAAAAGTAATTGAACTACCTACATACATTTATTATTAACAAGTAGAAAACAAAAAAATAAATTGTTTTATTATCCATTAAAAACTAATATGATGTTTTAAAACAAAAAAAAATAGCATTAATATAGAATCCATCATTATTAACTTGGGCGTGATTTTGTAACTTTTGGATCTATCACCCAGTGAGTTTGAAATTTTAACCAAGCAAAGATATAAAATACAAAATTTGTGACAAAATTAACTTCAATAGATCTTTGTAGGAAATCAGGTTGAGATTTGAATTTTCTTGAAATTTGAACCCAAATATCCGCTATATAAAATTTACTTAATGAATTTTAATTTCTTTTTTCAAGCAGTCTTATTAGAAACCATCCTAATCATCTTCAAGAAACAAGAAACAGAACGAAAAATTTGCGTTTAGTCCAAAAGTTACAAGGAAATCAAGATATGCATTAAAACGCATACGTCATTTTTTCTGCCATTATGGAAATATTTTTTATGGCTCCATACCTTAAATGATTTCTATTATGATAATAGTGATTTGAAATAAGTTTCTTGATTTTTCCATGAAATGCACAATTTAATGGAATTGTAGTCATTTTTAACTTAACTATCTGTAACCTCAGATCATTAGTGAGTGTAGGTTCATGTCATACCATATACAAACGACAAAATATTTTTCTGTTGAACATAGCCTAAGGATATTTGGTAAGCGCGAGAAATTAACATCGCATAAACTTAATCATTTACTGATAACAGCATTGTCTGATATTTTGGTTGTTAAAATTATTATTAAAATTATGGTTTTGTTCGGTGTTTGTCATTTCTAAAGTATTTTTTCTTAAGGCTTAATTCAAAAATTTTTCCTGATAATCAAATGCATGTCTTAGTTTTATCAACATTAATCAATCATTAGCATAAGCTGCTATAACATTTCAGTTCCATTTATGGAAAATCATTCATCCTGTATTTTAATTGAGTCCTCAAATAAAAATATTATCCTATTTATCTAGGAATTGTTACCATAAACAGGAATAATCTTGGAAAACACACTAAATATTCTAATTTAAACGATGTGCAAAGTACTAAACTTGTTCCTTCAGTGGATGAAACGTTAGATCCAAGCCATGCTCAAAATATCGATTCGCTTAATGAAGAAAAAGCTATTTCAAGCACTGTTTTGCCACAAGTAAAGAAGAATGTACAATTAATTTCTGATTTCAAAAAATGTGCTGGCAGCATTTCCCACAACTGGAAAAAATTTGATGGTTTTTGGATGGATCTGCATCCTGTTAGTATCGATCGCTTTGTAAGTGGAACATTGTCAAGCGGTGAAATTTGGGAGAAAGATAAATTTGACTTTTTGTCTCAACATATCCCATATTTCAAGACATTTGTAGACATTGGCGCAAATATTGGAGTTTTCACGTTACAAGCACTCAGCAAGGGCTATAACGTTATTGCGGTGGAAGCTCTAAATGCAAGCCTCCAGCGTTTGTGCTCTAGTCTCGTCCGCAATAATTTCACAAATATTAAATTGTATCACAATGCAATATGGGATGATATCGAAGGAAAAGTAGGATTTAAAACAATAGCAGATAATATAGGTGGTAATCAAATTAAGAATAATTCGCCTGGTGAGCAAGTATCTAAAATTTTGATGGATACTGTAGTCTCAAACTTGGGTGAATATGTTATGAAAATTGATATCGAAGCAGCAGAATGCAGGGCTATGCGGTCTGATGTATTTTGGAAGAATCCACCAATAGCTATTTGTATGGAATGGGAACTCTTAAAAGCAAACCGAGACCTTTGCCCTAAATTCATGTACGATGAATTAGTGTCGAATATTACTCGCGTATACGGTAATAACCTTAGTGATTGGAGAGGGGTGCAAGCTCCTAATCTTCAAAAAAAAAATGTCTAAAATTATCCAATATTTCTTGGAATATGGAAATAAGAAATTCTTCAGCTTTAAAAAGTAATTTCATTGGCTTTTTTTAAATATCTCAGACTTAATGAAACTTACTATTATCTAAAGCAATTTTTATAAACTAGCATATTTTTTTAACATTTTTTAATAACATGTATAACTCACAGATTTTATATTGAATTAATTTTAAATAAAAATGGTTCTATCACGTAATAGCTATTAAATCACTTAAAATTTAAACCATGCACTTATGATAGATATACCTAATCTCGAGAAATTAATGTGATATAAAAATGTCATCCCACAGTATAATTTGTCTCTAAAATCACTGCAATCTAACCAACCACCCTTACCTACCAATAAACAAGCTATCGAAAAAATTGCTGACACAAACATGCAGGTTATTTGGATGAAGTATTTGTAAAAGAGGACTTTGCTAAATATTGTTTCTCAGTATTTTTATGACAGATATTTAGAGTTCGCCGCTTTAACATCTTCTTAAAGTTTCAAGATGTAACAAAATGATTAACATCCATTTGCGCACACCTTAGAAGATTAACTGCAGGAAAAATTCGCTTTTTATTAAAAAGTTCTTTTATATGGAACAATTTTTGTGGTAAAATGGAAAATAGAACTGACTACCACCTATTTAAGCATAAATTAAGGAAAATTTCGCTAGTTCCCAGAATATATTGCAAAGACCTAATTTTATAGACTATAATATACCTTTTTTTCCATTTTTCGTAGGTGCTAATATTAGTTTCTTTCACATTTTTATTAAATCCATGGAAGTTATTTCTACAAAAAATAGTTTTCCTTCATTCTTATTCAGAGTAATATTTAGCCTTTTTTGTGGCGTTGTATAATAAGACCAGAATAGAAATATTATTTTGATAAACTATTTCTATACCTATCCTTACCATGTTTTATGTTATGCCTTTTTTAGTTAAATTTATTTTTCTTTAACAACGCCCATATTATCGTTATTGATTAATTGTGTTCGATTATCTATTATCAATTACGAACTTTTTAGTTTGGAAGATAACCTGAATGATCTTATTATTGAATCGGGTAATGGCTCAATTTAAAGCTCCAACTTTCGCTACGGCAGCAATCGATAACGAAAGTTTTGTTTCGCTTTTGAGTGGATTTTAACCCACGATATTTCCCATTACAATGATGCAATGCAATATTATCGGAAAATGCCAGATTTACAGCACGGATTTTCCTCTTTCAATATATCTTACTGTTGAGAATCAGAATATAGTATACAGTAACTAGCTGAAATATAACTCCCGGTACAAATGCAATACAAGAAAAACCTTCTTTTTAGAGTACAAACTGGTTATAATTAGAGACCATGACTCTTTGTTAATGAAGGAACGAAATTAAACATCTAGCATATAAATTTCATAACAGATTGAATGCTTTAAATTAAATATAAGCAACTCATGACAAAAAAAAAATAATGATAAATATATGTCAAAAATTTTGAAAAACTGGTGAGTCTGTAACGGATACTTTTAAATTACATCTTAAAAACAATCTCAAATTTAATACATGTTTTAATACATGTTAACAAATTCCAAATGGAAAGATATCATACAACCTTAAAAAGTCAAAGCTTTCTGAAATAGTTAATTAACCATAAACGTTAATAGTTTGTTTCATTGTTATATTTATTTGGTTTTCATGCGAAAAAGCACAATTACCTAACAGAAATTTTTCCCAAAAATTTATTTAAAAATTTGATCATTTGAAGATTTCAATGTCACCAAAAATGCCTTATTAACGTTCAAATTCTTTAATTATTAAAATATACCACTGAAATATATTTTAAAATAAGGTTTTAGATGGTAAATCTCAGATAGATATTTTAACCTTTTTGTTGGTGTTTCAATTTTATCTAAAACAAATAACGAGGCTCAATGTCAAAATTTTAATTTCAAATATTGCTAAAGGTGCAGTACTTCAAATAAGTCCTACAACAGCAACATTTATGTTCCTTAATTAGACCAGAGAGTAACATAATTTCGCAGTATTTCATTATTATAACAACTATAAAACTCAATATCTTATTTTATATGTATAGACTTTAGAGTGCGGCTCTAAAAATTTGGAAAAGAACGCATTTAAAAATTTTTTAAAGTTTGGAGGCCATACCTAGTGAAAAAATATATATTTCTTCACTTTCTATAAAACTTGTGTAGAGAGCATCTTCCCCTATATCGCTGAATTCAACAATTTTTTTGTCAGTCACAAATAGTAAGTAAGTATTTATTCTGTCAAAAACAATCATGCATAAGCTATGAAAACAAAAAAAAAACATCAAAAATAAACATTAAGATAAAAAGGCACAAAAATTTTCTTTCAAAATAATACTTCCATTGTGGAATTTTTATATTTGATATCAAAATTCAAATTTTCCAAATTATGAAAATTTTGATAATGCTAATTTTTCCCAAATATTAAAATGTTTTCCCAAATTTTTCCCAGATTTTTCACAGAAATTTAAACAAACCATTCATGATATAGCACCATGAAAACAATTAAAATAAAACACAATTCTCAAGAGTGGGTTGACAAAGAGGTTGCAGAAAAAATAGCTATAAGACATAAATTTTGTAAACAATTTAAAAGGATAAAAACAGAAGCTGACAAGGAACTATTTAGCAGAGCTATATATCATGCTCTCGGAACTATTAATTAAAAAAAAATTTTTTTACAAATAATCTTAATGAAAGTATAAGCAGACCTAAAAATCGTTGGAAAACATTGAACAATATGGGAGTTACAAAATCAAAAAACCTATCTAAACAATCCAGTTTTTTTTTAAACAAGTTATTAAGTTTGTTTTTGACCATCTTTATTTTAATACTCTTAAGAATTTTTTGGAAATCTTTCAATCAATCTTTCAAATCTCATTCCAAACGCATCAAATATTTACAATAGTCAAACAACCCTAAATTTTTATAGCCAAATGAACATTTCTCAGAAATTTGAGTTCTCAAGGGTCAAAGAAGTTGTAGTTATAAACATAATTAATGATTTAAAATTTAATAAGTCACCAGGGTTTGATGAAATATCATCTATGTTCTTTAAGGACGGATGTGCTACTATTTTGTGATCACTCACACAAATAAATCTTTCTAGCAGGACTACCACATTTCCAGATGATTACAAACTAGCTAAAAGTGCTCCGTTATTTAAAAAATGGAGCAAGACAGAAACAAAAAATTACAGGCCTATATCATTAATATTAATTGCATCCCAGATTTTTGAAAAGGTATTTGAAGGTCAAACTAAAAAATTCGTTGAAAAAGAGAACATTATATATAAATTTCAATCTGGATTTCGAAAGGGTTTTTCGGCAAACATATGTTTGATATATCTTAATAAGAGAATTACATTAGGTACTCAGGCCTCAATGAATCACCTATAATCCGTTTGAAAAGTGCATATAATAAATGTATATAACTTTGTTGCTTAAATATGAACAGTTGCGCCCATATTGGTACTGAGCAGTATAGAGCCATAAAGTTGCCCCCTGTATGTTAATTAGGGTACATGCATTTAAATTCTGCAGTTACTTAAATTACATGTCTGATATCTTTAAAATTTATGAAAATAGAAAATTCCCGCTACGCAACAGCCATCCAAGGCTAGAAACACCCTTGAGAAGATCTATTATGAGAAAAAATGTTCTGTCATCAAAAGGTATCTTTATATGGAACATGCTTTCTAATGAAATAAAATCAATCATAAACGGTAACGTATTTAAACGTAAGACCAAGAAGACATTTTTACCTCTTTGGATATAGATCGCAGACCTCATAAATTTAGATAATAATTCTGTAAAAAAAAGCATTTTAGACATTTACATATATCTTCTTCTTATTATCATTTTTATTTTTTTTTGATATATAAAATGATTCGGCTGAAATTTTTGTGTTTGATGTGTAACGGGACCACAATGGAAATATTGTTGTGACAGACAATTTTTGTGCCTATCCTTGCCACCAATTGCTTTTATCTTAATGTTTATTTTGTGTTATTTTTCTTTATTTTCTGTTGTCTTGTAATTTTCATTGCTAATGTACATTCGTTTGTGGCAGAATAAATGCTCACTTTCTTACTAACTTATCAAATTTCACTGTTATTTCATCAAAAAGTTCTTAACACCCTAACTTTTCAATTTGAGAGATAAGACTTGAACCAGAAAACTACATTCGCCGAAAAATGCGTAGATTTTAGTTTTTCAAGCGAAATGTTGAGATCTATTGTATGAAAAGGCTTTTGGAGATCTAAAAGGATCCTTCCAGTGTTACATGCCTTTTCTGCAGATAGATAGATTTAGTAACTCCTATATCTTTCAATGTTTTTTCTTCATCTGTTTTTGTCATTTTAAATTGCTTTTAGAATTTACGTTTTTTTTTCTATTTTTTCTGCAACTTCTTTGTCAAACCACTCTTGAGAATTGTTTTTTATTTTAATTGCTTTCATGGCTGCTATATCATCAATGTTTGTTTAAAATTTTGTGAGAAATCTACAAAGGCAAAATTATTATTATCAAAATTTTCATAATTTGGAAAGTTTGCTCGACTTGATCTTTCATTTAAGAATAAAAACAAGAATGATCAAAACATAAAAAATAATTTCAAAAATAGTGAAATTTTATTTTATTATTTTTTTTATGTTTTCATCTGTTATTATTATTATTTTTTTGGGTTTCGTATTTTTTTGGGTTTCGTATTTTTTTGGGTTTCGTATTTTTTTGGGTTTCGTATTTTTTTGGGTTTCGTATTTTTTTGGGTTTCGTATTCAAAGTTGTTTATATGTGTTTGTAACAGACAAATCTTATCAGAGCATTTCAAAAAAGTCAAAGGGTAAGCAGGTCTAGTATCCATGTTCAATGCCCTTAAATATTTAATAATAAGGAGATGGTAATATCATTTGTTTACAATAATAAACTAAGGATAAAACTATCAAAAAGAGATTCCAAAATTTTTACTTAAGTTTAAACAATCATTTAAAGATGGTTTCGTTTTTGCTCAAGAGACGTGATGTTAAGCTCGTTCATCCACGGTGCTGGAGGCCTGTTCAATTTTGTTCTCTTTATGGTGGTGTGGTTGGCTATGAATCTAGTAACAGCGTGTTGAATATTTTAAGTTTGTCTTCAGATGCATCAAAAGCATGGACGATAATACATGCAAAATTTTTGACCTCATTCACGTTTGTGTTCAAATAGGAGTAATTGTAATTTCTGACAAATTTGTAACAATAAGTTTTTGTGTCTTTATGACAACGAAAGGACCATCGTGGTCAGATATTGTGTCTCAAGGAATAACAATTTCGTGAATTAGATTCTTTGGGATATTATTAATAATATGGTCGGTTAGTTTAGTAACTTTTCTTGTGGATTTGGTGATGTGCTGCGTTAAGTTGTAAGTTCTTAATACTCCTAAGTTTTTAATATCTAGATTTAGGCTCGAAGAATGTAGATATCCTCAACTAATATTCTCTAAAGCCTTTCACAATGTAATACTTCAAGGACCTGCTCCAGCACCAAAAAATCTTAATAACAATATCTCATAAGTAACAGCATATAATTCTAACACCAACCATAAATCTTCTCGACGCTCTGAAGAATCAAGAAAAGCTTTAGTGTGCAATTTACGTTGTATTGAAACTTTCCTTTTTCTTTCTGAATTGTTATAAAATCAAATTGTTATTTATATTAATATTAATTCTATATATATAATATATACATATAAACAAAGTTTACTAAGTGAATAGATAAAAGTATTACTTAAAGTGAGATTTACACTTGTTCCTAAAGATGGTGAAGCCCTCGTATTGTCTGATCTTAACAAGCAACGAATTCAATATTTTTTATACCCATAGAGTAGAAGCTGTCTCAAAACTCAACGTTTATCTCGCTTTTGATTTTTATCCTCCAATGTCCTTACTTTGGGAGAGTTGCAGGGACGATCATAGCAAACCTATTCCAACCATTATATGTTAACGTGATATGCAGGACACGGTATTTCTCCAGAAAGTCCGTCAATATTGCCCTATCGTGGCCACTAAAATGGCTAAAAAAACCTTGGTCGCTTTTAGACACAATTGGTCCCGTTCAGTGGCGTTTATTTTTAGTGCATTCACGCTTAATATCATGTCCAAATGTTTGCTATTTCTTATATCTCGGCTATATTTGGGTGTACAAGCCCCCATTAAGCATATAAATCGCAAACTTGGATCAATATATTGTGCGTGAGATAGATCAATTATTAGGGGTATATATTGTGCACTGGTGGCGTCGTTATAGACCTCCTCCATAAAGGGGTAATTTAGGATGATTTAACAAGTGGGGGTAATGTGACAAAAATTAAGCTGTGGATTGCTTTTATGTCGACTGGAAACCCTAAGAGATACTTTGAACAAATAAATTAGCTTAATGTAAACGACAGATTTAAACAATGCAGAAGTGCAAGTGCCTATAAATTGATTAATAGAAATTCCCCTAAATACATGTCTGAGGTTTTCAAAACCAGTGCAAATAATAGCTTAAGAACAAGGAATCCCTATAGAAAACTTGACAAACCTTTCAGAAAAACTGACCAAGATCAAAACACTATTTTTTGTATGGGTTCCTTGATATGGAACAATTTGAGAGAATGCACAAAAGCCAGCAACAATATTAATACATTCAAACACAATGTGAAGAAACATTACCTTGAAAAATTAAAACAAATACGATTCTGGTTAAATAAGATGGAAATTAAATGCGGCATATTATATTATTTATGTGAAGCATTTTTGAACAGACCGCCCCCTACCCATCGAGGATACACAATGAAAATAACGCTTTGACTTTTTTTATTGCTTATCCTTGCTATCAATACAAACCCAGTTTTTCACTATATCTTATTTTAGATAAGATTTTTAAATTTATTTTGTTGCATTTTAATTGGCGTTACCAATGCTAATAAATCTGGTCGATCCTTGTCCTACCTAGACGAACAGTGACAATCTTATCAAGTAATGCTAAACACACTCCTGTCGAAAAACGATAATTGGGGAGAAAGTGGTGCAGGTCAACTCGAAGGACGTTATCCAGACACCCCAGTACATTTAAAGATTAAGGGTGAAGGTAATACGGGTTTTATTTCTCGACAGGCTCAAGTGGTGGTAGTTGTTAACGGTGCACTGACGTTAAATGTTACATTCCGCGCGTGGCTGGGGATAATACGACGAAAGCGGTTGCTACTGGACAATATGTCACTATGGTTGTCCTTAACTCGAGCGAAGCCATAGTTTACGATGATTTCCAACGATGCGGTGGCTGGAGCGGCTTTTAGAATGTCAGTTCAACACGATTTACCAAACAGCGTGCACAGGTGGCACGCTGTTTGGTGAATCGTGTTGAACTGACATCAACTGCCACAATTTTTAAGATATATCGTATGGCGAAGAGATAATTCTGTACCCTCTCCTACCAGCAGGACCCTCTTCTACCAGCAACAAGAGTAGGCCAAGATTCAGTTTAACC
>JAUZNK010059456.1:0-15055 GCA_035046665.1 Euphysa ruthae
ATGTATATATATATTTATCATTATCATGTATAAAATCTCTTACAGTCAGCAGCAGTAAAGTTTGGTAGAGAATCATAACTTTTTTCGTCTGTCATAATGTCATACATCATATTGATGTAATAATTGAATGGTGTTAAACGTAATCCCTTCACAAGAATATCTGATAAATGGTAGGGGTATAGCTAAATAAAAATAATAATTCAACAGAATTTATTCAAGAAATGAAAGTATTAGCTATTTTGATAGAATCATTTAAACTTTTTGTCCTCAGACTGGTAACTACAGAAATTATACAAATATATTTTCTAATATCTTCCAAAATAATAGCAGAATTGGAAAATATTTATTTTATAAAAAAAGCAAAATGTCACAACAACAACCTGACCATAAAAAATCTTACAATGGTAGGTAGGTTTGTTATGATAAGAAGATATGATACATTTTATAGTTGGCAAGACATTTGAGATAAATTTCAACACAAAAAGGAAAATTTTTCAATGGGGAATAGTAGGCCATTTAGGAAAAATTGTCAAACTTGAATGAGCATTTTTTGGAAAAAATAATCATAAAGTTTCTCTCTCTAGCACTTTTCTATAATCCCAAAAGCATAATATTCCAAGATACAAACATATGATTAAGAGATGCAACTTAGTTACATACCATAAGATGATCTTGACTATACTGCACAAGCTCTTTGTAATAATGTTTCTCATCTTTACGGACCTGCCGAACTAAATAATAATATGTTATTATAATAAAAGTTGAGGTTTAATTCACAATCTGATTGGTTTAAAACATTAAAATTTATTTGAAGGTAAGTTTGAATTAATCATTTGCCTAATTCAATTACAGCATAATTCAAGGTTATGATTTATTTGAAAAATTTTAGACCAAAATATCAAAAACATGTGTATTTTTGCTACGCACATAGAGGATGCTATCCTCACAATCAATTTTTGGACTGTTGCACCTCAAAGTTTACTAAATGTATCAAGTTTTTGACATAAAATTGGTAATTTCTGGATTTTAGCATTATAATTAAAAAATAATATTTCATATAAAATCGAATTTATTTGATACCTCAAGGCTATCCAGGCATGTATTCATTATAATAAGATAAAGGTGAATCAAAAGAATAATAAAAAAAAAGAAAGAAATTAATCACCAATGCTACTTTTAAAACGAAATTGATTCTTTATACAGTATTCTGTGACACATTTCACCCAATTTGTTTCACTGTTCCCCAAACTCTAAAGAAAGATACTTTGTGAAAATTATAGAGAAAGTAAAGGATTGAAGGTGAAGGGTATTTTTTTTGGTCAGCAAATATGGAAAATGTTAATTCAAAATAATAATTAATAAAAACCCAAATTTTAGTAAAAAAAAAATTCTTCCTCATTGAATGTTCCTACCTTCAAATTATTTGATGTTCCTGGTAGTAGATAAATTTAGAATGTCTGTATAACAAAAATATAGGTCAATTGTTGTAATTAAAATGGAAGCAGTCGTGTCATCAAAATTATGTGCTAAGAGCTTTTTAAAATTGTTCGAAACAATAAATCTGTTCTTTTATTGCCTACCACCAATAGTTCTAACACGGTCCTATAAAATTAATTATTCGAGGACAAAATCAGCAAACAAGGAATTTCACATAAATCAAAAACCCATGACATTAAAGACTAACATCACACTCTAACTTAAAATAAATCACCTTTCTGAATACAAGCAAAAGGTAGTTACAAATGTTCGAAATTTTAAATAAAAAAAATAGAAGTGGGTGCACAGCAGGGATCTGCCATCTGATACCTGATGGTATAAAATCATGTACCTAGATACTTACTGACATTACTTAAATTTGATTTTTTCAGAAATATATCAGAATAAAGAAACAATTTTAATTCTAATCTAATAAAAATTCATACTTAGGCACATTGATGGAAAACGTAATTCAATTCAGAGCCAAACTAACAGGTGACTTATTTCAACTCATATTTTAAAGCCATCTGTCCATTTATTTTTTCATCTTAATGGTTCTGAAATGGTTTCAAAAAGACCTATTAAACATATAGGTATGCTAATGGACTAAAATCTTAGAGTGCCAATTGAGTGAGAAATCAGCTACAGCAAACAAAATTAGATTTCAAAAAAAGCTTCTTTAAACAATTCAAAAATACCCAAAATGTCAATGGGGCAATAAAAAGTACCTCTAAGGCTAAATAAATACTTTATATTTTAAGAAAGTATTACTCAAATCCATGGAAAAAGTTTTAAATAAGCATAACTACTGCCTTGAAATCATTATCCAAGTTGAGACTAAATTTCAGTCATCTAATCGAGCACTAATGTAATCATTACTTTAGTTAGATCCTTAGTTTTTCATGTAATTTCAGTTTTCAGAATTCAAATCCACTAGCAACTTTTTGTTGAGTTGTCCGTTCTGTTCTTCCCAAAGAAAAGCTCTCTTTGACAGTCTAAACAATACAGATGTGTTGAATTCTCTGATAGTATGAGCAATACAGATGTGTTGATCTCTTTGACAGTTAAATAATACAGGTATACTGATTTCTTTGACAGTCTAAATAATATAGATGTGCTGATCTCTTTGACAGTCTAAACAATACAGATGTGTTGATGCCTTTGACAGTCTAAACAATACAGATGTGTTGATCTCTTTGACAGTCTAAACAATACAGATGTGTTGATCTCTCTGACAGTCTAAACAATACAGATGCGGCGATCTCTTTGAAAGTCTAAGCAATATACATGTGTTGATTTCTAAACTTCCTGAAGCTAATCTGATAATTCTTAACTGATTTAATCTTCTATTAAAAACAAAGATATTTTAAATTTCATTATCTGCTTCAAAAATACTTCCGAACGACTTGACAGACTAAAAACCTTGCAAAATTCTCTAAGCATTTATTTTATTGAAAAATTTACTCATATAATCATTTTTTATAGCTTTTTGCATTGTCTTTTTGTCAGTTTTTCCTTGAGAAATATACCAAAGTTGAGGGTAGTATTTTGTTTTACTTTTATTTTTGTTGTTAACTTTAGGTATAAATATATAAAAAAGAAGGAAAAAACCAAAAAGAAATAACTCGGTGATAACAGCAGCAATTGAAACATAGAAAATGCAAAATTATGGCACATAATTCAGAAAAACATTACTTCATAAGTTTATATCATAATCACCACCTCAAGAAAAATCAAAGTTTATTGCAAGAATTTGCCTTGAAATGCTAGCAGATGGGCCTAAACATTTGATGAAAGTGTTGGAGCAAAGTCTAACTGTTGAGTGATCTTCCTTAAGTGGACCTACATAGGTTAGTTTAGGCACTGAGTTTTTTTATTGCAGGCCCACACACTAGGAGATATGTCACTCAAGGCTAATGATAACCCCCTAGTAATTTAAACTGTTCACACCAGACACTAAACTGATATTTGCCGTGTTTTGCATCATTATTGTAAAAAATATTAAAATAATTACATGCTAAGCAATTTTTGTGGTCTAATTTTAAAGAATTTTATTAATAATGATGATATGATTCAAAGCTGTTCCCTTCATCTTTGGTACAAAAATTGATAGAAATTCCACTCCAGAAGATTTGTTCTGTGCCAAACCATATCATTTTTTCACTTCAAATGATTTGAGCACTTCCTGAATTTAGGTTTGACAAGACATTTTTTAAATTGGTCATTATCTTAAAAATTTTGGAATATATATTGCAGGTTACATTACCTCCTATGGTATAACAATAATACATTGAATAATGTAATTTAATGAACTTACTTGCTTCACAGTATGTGGTAACTTTGTCCAGGCTTTATTAGTTTTTATACAATTTTCAATTTCGGGATTTAACATGTTCAAAGTTTTTAAAGTCAAAAACAATGATATTAAAGAATTTTCACTGAGTTTATATCGTAAAACTTTATTACCTAAATAAAGAAACACAGAAAGAACAATCAACCTTCCACTAAATTTGGGGCACCTTTATTTAAATTACTCTTTGAAAAAATACGCAAAAAGAAAATTTAACTTAGAAAAACAGTTACAAATATTATAGCTCATAAAAAGTCAAAACAGGGTGGCTACAAGTTCCAAGTTTTGTTATAAATAGCATTTTTAGTGTCCCCACAAGCAAAAGCAAGTAAGGGTATGAACATATAAACAAATAAAGCCCGCCTCTTAATGTGATTTTGAAATTAAAAATTGATAAATAATCTACAAGAAGTATAACCAAAAGATTTAATGAATTGCTGATGATGATTATTTGAACTATTGACTTGTTAGAGCTTGCTAGAATTTCGCCTCAAAACTGGATTAATATTTTTCGACAAAAACAAAACTTTGGCCCAGTCTTGATACATAGGTTAAAAACTTGTATACTTGCTATAATCACAAATTGATTGAAGAATGTTAATGGCTCGTTATTACTTTATCTCAAAGTCGGGCGTAAACAAAGCACAATTTTGATAGACTTCAATAAATGATAAAACTTAAGTCCTTTGTAACTGAGAGAAGAAAAAATTCATATAAGACCTTTTATAATAAGATACCTTTTATATTTAGACAAAAAATATACAGTCTAACACAATTTATATGAATATATGAGACAACAGATCCTCCTCAAAATTGATGCAAAATTAAAAAAAAAAAAAAAAAATAATAATAAAGAACTAGGGAAAGATTTGAAACTTTGTTTTTAGGCCTAAACTAACCTAATTTGGCATATTCAGGACCCGGTACCAACTATAAAACAAATTTTGACAAGTAGCAAATATATCCACTATTCTCCAATGTCTTCATGCAAAAATCATGAAAAACGTTTACCGGCATAGTTAAGGTACTAAAAACGGTTTCCGGATAACCAACTGTTTTAGACTAAAGACCTTTATGATCCTTTAACTTACAAAAAAGAAAAATAACAATAATGAATGGATTTATAGAGAATTTTAAAACCTCATTTTAAGGGCAAAAATGCCATATTAGCACCAGTACCAAAACGTAAGTTTTAAAATGTCAATTTAGTCAAAAAGTGATTTCTACGGACCTCTAACTTCCTTTAACTTCATGAATATCAAAAGAAAAAAAACAAATTTTGCCAAAAAGCTAAGAGCCTAGTTTGAAAAGCATGCTAGATTTGGAAATATTCATGACCATTGCCTAAAATTAAAGGATTCTTACAATTAACCATATGTCATAAAACGCTTCAATGACTCCATTTAAAATTAATATAAAGCAATTCACAGATTTTGAAAAAACAAATCAAAAACTAAGATTTAGGTCTAAAATGACAATTTTTAGGAACAATGGAGCCTAATACCAAAAAACAACACTTTGTGACAAGTGGTCATATGAGTCTTTTAAATTCTTACTTGAAAAAACTAATTTAATGAAATTATCTAATAAAAATTCAGAAACCTTGTTATTAGGTTTATAAAGGCTATATTCGGACATATTCAGGGCCCAGTGCCTAAAAAGTTTTAAAAATCTTAACAAGTTTCTACCTTATCTTCAGCAAATTAAAAAAATATTGAATGATTACAGGGATAAAACATGTTGTAGACAAATGAATAAACAAACTTGCGTGAATTTGTTTGAATCTGTGGTCAAACAAACCAAAGTTTCACAAGTTGCTGTATTTTCGTAATTTACAGTAATTTTGCACCCAATTGTAAACATGAATTAAGAAAATAATGCATCGAAGTTGGATTGATGCATTCCTCTCTGCACTAAGTCCAAAGAGTAAATTTTCTTACATTAAACTGAGGATAAATGGAATAAGTAAAATGGAAATAAAAACAATATCTTATATATATATATACATACTACTATTTTGTTTTACTATGATATAAAAATAACCAAACTAAATATTTATAAAGTTAAAGAATAAAATACTATTTATATATTTACAATATAGAGAAATTGATTAAAAAAAGACAATGAGAAATGAAATTTGACCTAGTATGACCTCATAGTTTTAAATAACAAACTAATTATATAATTTTGTGATTTGTTGAGATCCAAAATTATTATTATATTTCATAAAAACGGTTAACAAATAAATTTTAAAAACATTTCTATGTACGTGTTATTTGTCAGAAAAATTAAATGAAAATTTTAATAATATAACAGCATTGTTGTGGTAAAACTGTTCTTGGATCTCATCAAAAATATGCAACGCACAAATAAATTTGTTTTTAGGAAATAAAATCCATAGTACACTATAATTTTTGCCATTTTACACAGGTATCAATTCTCATTGCTTTAAATAAGAACATACGAAATATGACTGCTTGTGCATGAATGAATTAAAGTTATGCAATGTGAAGGCATTTTACAAAAATATTTTTTGACCTAATATCAAATTCCAACATGCGGTAATAAACAAATATAAAAATGAATGTGAAACCACTAAACTATTCCTAATGTAAAATGAATAAATATCAATTTTATAGGCAAAATCAGTACACAATAATTTTCAAAAATGGTCAATTTTTTTGCAAGAAGCAACATCCAAAAACTAAAGTAATAAAATTTTTAAAGAATTCCTCATGAAAAACTGGATTTCATGAACAAACCGTTAAATGCTTTTTTAAACTGAGGTCATCAGACCACTAAGTTTCTTAACATCGCTGACAATGAATTTTAAAATAACCATGCAACACTTCAACTAAACTAGAACGGAATTTTTCAAGAATAATATTATATTTTTGGAACAGAATTTATATGCTGAGGGACCTGATTTACCAAAATATTTAATAATAATCAGCAATTTTCTAAAGTTATGACTCCTTACTCTTATATCCTTGCACAAAATTTTAGTGAAAACTAATGAGTGGTTACAAAGAAAACACCAGCAGACATACTGACTAATTTGGGTAAATTTATAGGACTCTTTGAGCTTTACCAGATAAAATTGTTATTTAAAGAAGTCAGATCTTGTGGAACTGTAATTATAAAAAATTCTGTAGTTACTCTTACACAGTCCTTAGAATAAGACAAAGCTCAGGGCAAAACTTAACCACTAGATTCTCTGTAGTCCGCAATAAATTCCTTTTTTTTTTTATTAGGTGGAAGCCATAAGCATTCCATACAGAAGTATGCTTTTCTGTTTTTTTTTTTTAAAAAAACTACTATTAATGGTCACAAAGTCTCACCAGTAGCAGAATCAGAGTGTATATGACATAAAAAGTTTTAATATCCACTTAGGTCTTAAAATAATTTCTTAGCTTTAACACACAATTAAATATGGTGTTGAGAAAAAAATTTGCTATATAATAAATTCACTATTCAATTCAATAAAAATTTGTTTAAAAATAATTTATGCTAAAAATATAATAACTATCCTTTATAATATACAAGGTGGCTTTTAGATGTCATGGGTTCGTTAATCTATATACAAAAGGGTCATTATTGGGAAGAAAAGGAGAAAATTTAGCCATCAAACTGCTATAGAGCAATCATAAAGTGCAAAATAACATGCAAAGCCAATAAAAAATTTATTTCAATATAACATAATTTTCCCAGTTTAGCAATAGTGAGATAATTCACAAGATCAAGTAGATACGCAAATAAAACATTGCACCAAGATAAAAATGAGTATAGTAAAACCACCTTTTGTTGAATTCGAAGGTACATTTAAGGTAGCAGTCTTTTTTTTCTGGCACCTGAAAAAGTTGTTCTGTGAATACATAGGGTAACCATTGGCAACTTTCAACTTAGTGTCATCATACCGATAATATTTTAAATCTAAAATGTAGAAAAATAATTTTATACAAATATATCTTATTATACATACAGTACAGTTTCCAAGAAAATCAAGAAAACAAGCAACACTAGAACATTTTAGATTTTAGATCATATTTTTCTCATCAATTGAAATATAATGTTTTCCTGGATTAGGGACACTGTCTTTTTTCACCTATACCAAAAACAAATAGTTCACAAAAAAAAAAGTTTTTTCTAACATCCTCAAGAAAATATGCAGCTTTTTAATATAAATGGCAGAAAATCATCAAGTTGTTTATATTTAAGCTAACTTACAAGCAAAGTAACAAATCAAGAAATTGATGAGCCCTGATGATGACAATTTTGCATCAAGGAAAAATAATTTTTTTTTCTAAACTGTTAGACAGAATGTTTGCTATATGTGCTTTACTGAATAATTGATAACTAAAACTTAAAAAAATCATAAAAACAAATCTGACTGAAAATAAACGTAACTTTTGTCATCATGAAAATAATTTGAGAACTTAGCAAAGTTAATACTGATGGCTTAACAAATTTCATTTATTTGTATTAATTTGAAAATGTATTTAAAAATTCAAGACATAATTTTTTTTTTTTTTGGCAAATCTACAAGATTTAAAAACAATTTGTGACTATGAAAGATTTTATGAAAGATCCAAGCTACTCGGATGAACAACAGAAAAACATTGAAATATATATATATAACGGAATGAATATTAATTTTTTGGTAAATAAAGCAGATAAGAGGTTTACAATGCCTTGAAAACAAAATAAGGGTATTTTGGGCCAATATTTCAAATTCCTTAAAAATTGTGGTTTTTCATGATAAACAATCTCACATCCAATAAAAAGATATATAAAAAAATATCTTCTAATCAGCAGAATGAGTCTGTAAGGTAAGTACATATGACTTAAATGACTAATAAGTAAAGATTTTTAAAAAATTCCAAGAAATGAATCAAAGAGTGTGAAGAAAAAGCTATTATTACTTAGAATCAAATGTAATATCTTCATGCTTATGCTACACACCAAAACAAATATATAGCAATAAAAATAAAAGGCATTAAAAAGAAAAAAAGAAATTACCTTTAAAGAAGTAAACATTATTATGCAATTCAAAAAGGCTGTTAATGTTATCAGGGACGCCTACCCATGACACTCTTATTAACTTTGGATATCCTGGATCAATCCGATATTTGCGTTCATCAAAACGCCAATATTTCCCACCTGAAGCATTAAATAAAACAGTTGAATACATTTAGGCGACTCGGCAAAATTTTTTGAGCTATGTAATTTAAACACTAGCTAAATTTAATAACTGAGGGAAAGTAGTACATGCTAACAAAAAAAAAAATATAGTATTAAAGAAAAAATTTCTTGGAGATTGTATCCATTCACATTTACTACATACTGTTCCAAACAAAACTAAGCATGAAAAGAACTGCGTGGCATTTAAAAGCTAGGAGTAAAAATCACTATGTTTATTTTGAGAAAATATCTAATGACATTGTGACAATCGAAACTCTTAATTGTAACAGGTGTTATAATTTTATTTAGCTTATTGTTGCATATAAATTTATAAACCTAAAACAAAAAATTACCTTAGATTTGAGGTAAAGTAATAAGAACAAAACGAAAAAATTACATTACCTTTAAATAAATAAATCTTCCCATTACGATGCCACCTAAAGGCACCATCTAGATTGATCATGTCTCCTGTGAATCCCATCGTACTGGTATGGTAAGGTCCTTTTACAAGGCGCTTACCGCTGAATTCCCAAAATCTACAAAAAGATTACCAGGAATAATTTAACTTTGTTTCTGATTAAACAACTATGGCAGTTGGACTAGTACTAAGACAACTATGGCAGTTGGACTAGTACTAAAACAACTATGGTAGCTGGAACTGGCACTAAAACAACTATGGTAGCTGGAACTAGTACTAAAACAACTTTGGTAGCTGGAACTGGCACTAAAACAACTATGGTAGCTGGAACTAGTACTAAAACAACTTTGGTAGCTGGAACTGGCACTAAAACAACTATGGTAGTTGGAACTAGTACTAAAAAAACTATGGTAGTTGGAACTAGTACTAAAGCAACTATAGCAGTTGGAACTAGTACTAAAACAACATTTTGGGTAAAATCAATGAATTAAATGATGCCTTAAATGCCTTTATGCGTAAACTATTTTTTACTTCATTTTAAAAAATAACAAAAAATTGAATAGGGACCCAGTTAATGAGATAAAACTTAAATAAAAATAAGTTCTTGTATTCATGTCAAACATGATTTTTTAGCTCTATGGTATTCTTCCTTAGAAATTTAACTATATGGTCCAAAAACTTCTCATAAAGTTTTTAGAGTATCGGAAAAGTCAAATTATACAAATTGAAGAAGATAAAAATAATTTTTGTTTTAATGGCTGACTGGTTCAAATTAACCAAAATATTACTTTTAGCATTTCAACGTTAGGTCTCACAGATAATATGTAGGGTAAGTTATGAGATAGACCAGAAGAAGTTGCAGAAGTGTTAAAAAGTAGGTCTATAGATGTATGCAGTTTGCAAGAAGGAAAATTGTTTTATAGGGATTGAAGGTAAGACTACACAGTCATTTTAGAAGTAGAGAAGAATGTATTGTTCAATATGAAATTAAGGAAGTGAAAAATATTAAGAAAATCGTTGAGCTTAGGAGAAAGGTATAGAGATTAGATAATGTTAAAGTTATGGAAAACTTATGTTACCGGTTTATCCATTTAACAGTGATTTTAGTTGGAAAGCAGAAGGTGAATGAGACGCCTTAGAAAATGCAAATAGAAGAGGTTTGAAGGTAAAACCAGGTTTTAAGTGATGGAAAGATTCATAGCAAAGTTTTTAAGAAAATTGCTGATTTGTGCAGTTTTAAGCAGTGCATATGATTTATCTTTATAAGCATTAACAATGTTTTCAGTAAAGACTTCCTTGTTAAAATCTGAGTAAATCAAAATTCAGTTCTCAGTCGTCTAGTATTTATCATCGTAAAAAAAAAGCTTTATGAAGGGAGATTAAAGCAGGTTGCTTAGGAACTTTATGCAGGTGATTTAGCATTAGTTCATGAGAAGCTTTTAGCATTAACAACCAAGCTGGAAGTATTAAACTCTGATTTTCGTTCAAGAGGTTTAGAAACCAATCTTGCTGAGACAAAAGTGATGGTATGTGGAAGTGAAGCAGAGAAAGTTAGAAAAAAAAGGGTAAATTTCATTGTGACCTCTGTAGTAAAAAAAGGCTAGGCAGTAACTGTGTGTATTCACTAAAAAATTTTGTTTTAAAAGTGGGTACATAATCAATTTACCTTAACCTTAAAGAAAGATTAAAACTTTTAAATTTTAAAATCAAGATTTTAAGTCCAAGTCTTGCTTAAAAAAGGACACAAAATTAGTTGAGAAGGGAGTTATATCAACAAAATGAATAGAATATATCTAGGTAACACGATAAAAGCTAAGGGAAGTGCAGAAAACAGTTTTATTACTGGAATAAGAAGCAGATAGAACAAGTTTAGAAAATAAACACAATTTTTAGCCAGTAAGGACTTGGCTTTAGTTTAAAAAGTAGAATATCAAGTCAGTATACAAAGATTTATGGCATGAAGACTTGGCCAGTAAAATTAAAAAATTTAAGTAGATTGGAAAGAAATGAAAGTAGAATGATGAGATGGATGTGTAGGGTCAGTTAGAAAGATCATGGCGAGATGCCTAGCAATACTTTAAGAGACAGTGTGTAATATAAGAAGAATTACAGTCTAAAATTGAAGTCATCTAGAAAATGAAAACATTAATTGGACTAGTTAATGCAGCAATATCGAAATTGGAAGAAATTTTGTAAAAGGAAGACCTAAAAAGATCTGGAGCGAAGTAGTTAGAAGTGATCTTAAAAAGAAGAATGCAAATATTGAACTGGCCAAGAATAGACAAACTTCCAAGAGTAAATAACAAAAATCCTTCTGGAAAAAATACCAGTCACCTAATAATGGTTTAGAAAATATCTATGTTGTTGAGTTAAGTTTGAATTTTATGTGAAAGATTTCATGAATTTCATTTAAGATTCAAATTCGTCACAAGGTACTGATTTTTGGGTTTTATAAAGCTTGCAAAGAATAGGCCAATTTATCAGAAAAGAAATTAATGTCTAAATTTTCTTTAATTATTCACTGTAATCTTCTATATAAAATATAAGCAAATAAAAAACAATGCTTACATATCAGCATGGAAGAGCACAGTGTAGCCATTACTTTTAGTAAATGAAGCATCCACCCGATACACACCAGTAAACATATCATGTAAAAGAGTTGGATTGCCATTCAAATCCATCAATCTATCAAATTTGTATACAGCATTATCACTAATTACATAAGTATAGCCTGTAAAGCTATCCACAAAAATAGAATCAATATTTTTCATACAGTGATCAACAATCTTTGATGTTGATTCAAGTGAGTTTACAAGAATATCATTGGGTGGACCTAGATTTAAAAAAATACAAAAAAATTAAGATTGAGTCGAAAATTTTACAACAAAAAAATTGATTTGTTTAGGAATTTATAGAGAGGAAAAAAATTTACAAAAAATTTGCTGTTACTGTGGCTTAAATTTTACCTTAGTGTTAATAAGTTTCTTCAGAGAATGTGAAGATTTCGCTTGAGTGCTATTAATTTTAACTCAAAATAAAGAAGACAAGAATAATACATGATAATTAATACTAAATGAAAGTATTTAATGTGCGGTTGGCGACTCCTACCAAAACCAAGGCAGCCATATTGTAACAGGCTGAATTACTTGCAGAGAGTTAATAAGATATCAGGATACCAGCTGATTTCATCTAATTTTTGCTTACTACATAGTAATTAAAATCGTTATAAATAAGCAAGATACCTCAAACAAATAATCAAACAGCTTAAATGCAGTTTTTATAGATGTAATATTTCTGCAAGCACATTACCATGAATAAGTATGTAAGTGATACTCATTGTGTATCACAAAACACTAGCTTCACTCAATAGGCTACCCGTTTCAATTGATATTATATAACAAAATTCAGAAAAATGATGGGCTAACATTCAGGATAAACGCAACAATATTTCAAGATAAAAATACCTGCAATTTCCTTAAAAAACATATATCAAGTTAGTTTTCAGTGATTTGCATTATGTTTACATGATTTATTATGTTCATAAAGTCTAAATTATCAAAAATATACCATATAGGTACTGTATCCCATTCCTGTCATCATCATTCAGGCCTTCATTTTGAAGAACGTAAATTTGGTACCACGGAAACATAATAGCACCTTTATCACGTGAATGCTCAAGCCCCAAGGAGTGACCAAATTCATGCAGAGCCACCCAAGCTAGATTTTTACCTTCTTTTGTGTTGATTGTAAATAACTCATCATCGTCAAAATGTGTGTCACCTGCCAAATCTAAAAAGAAACCCTTGAAAAGAAAGCAATTAAAAAGCACTTAGTGACTAAAACTTGTTGTCAATTTGATAATTAAATGTGGTTATCTTTTGAGAAAGATGGATTTTTAAGTTATAAACACTTATAGGCTCTTATATACACTTGTTCCCCTTATTCCCTTATTTCTAAAAAAAATTTTTCAAACATTTCGTTAATTTCACGCTTATTTGTCCCAAAAAACTTATTGCCAAATGCAAATTAGTATGATATAGGCCATAAAAGATAATTTGTGGTGGAAAAAAGGACAACAAAGTTGTTCATGATAAAGAAATGGAGCAAACTACTAATTAAAATGACCTTAAAAAAATAAACCAATAATCAAAATTCTTGAGATGCTTCAAAACGGTGCATTCATAAAAATTGAGGATGAGAAAGATTTTTATGACTCACTGTTTTTTTGTTCTTATTCTAAGTGGTATAAGTGTTGAAAGTTTTAAACTAAATATTTTCTTCTTTTTTAAAGTAAAATATTTGCGTTGGTAGTTGTGTTTGTGGTTGATGTGAAGGGGAGAGGATTATCACACAAAATTTAGATATAAAATATCAAAAGACAGTTTATATGTTTAAAATAAACAAATTTTCTAGTCTAAATGAAATTTGATTTTCTGAAGAATTAAAACTTATTTGCTTGTGAATCTTGTGAATCTAAAAATAAACTTTATTTCCTTACCATTTCTTCCTGGATAAAATGCATGAGCTAACGTATTTCCTGGGCCATCAAATGCATAAGGGTCACCATGTTCTTTTCTAGTAAACTCTATCATTATATCTGCTTTGCCTGAATTGAGTTCATAAAATTTCAGCTGAGAGGCAGCTTCCCACTTACGTAACGCAGTTACAATAGTTTCATGTATTACTGCCCGGCTCAAGTCGGTAGAATAGTTTACAATTCGGAAAGTTAAAACCTGAAAAATAAAAACCTCAAATAACAATCAAATTAGGTATTTTTTTCAACTTGGAACCAACGATGATTAAGAAATACAAACTATTAACAAAACTGCACCAGCTTAAGGAAGCTTTATGCATTTTAGCATATCTTAAAATAACAAGCAAGGCTTCACTCCATATGAACTGTAAGTGATTACAACTTCAGCAAAAATTATACCAGGCCAACATAAATTGCATCACCACCACTACCAGCATTTTACCAAAAATACCTCAGTGGTTTGGGAAAATAATTTTATTAGGACAGAGAATTTTTGTTACATTTGCACAAATTTCTAATACACACCGAATATAACCTAGTGGTTTGCAAAAAATATCATTATATCTCAGTACAAAGATATCCAACACGACCGCAAATTCCTTATTTCATTACCATAAATTTCTGGATAGCATTACTGGTAAAAATCTCAATATCAAGCAGAAATCCTCCACAAGAACGTATTTCTTTCAGCTAGAAAAAATGAGTAAACTTCTAGCTAACTTTTTTATCAAAAAAAAAAAAAAAAAAAAAAAACTGTCCATTTTATATTCTAGACTTCATCTTGTTACAATTTTTTGATTTTCTGTTAACTTTGTTGAAATAAAAATGAATTTACATTAAATAATAAATTACAATAAGTTGATAAAATGTAAATAAATCATATTTAATAATCTACATATTACATTAAACATACCAAAAGTCTAAATATGATGGGCTAAAATTTAAAAATTAAATATACAAATCAATTACATGAATGAATACAAATGAATTAAAAAAAAAACAAATGGAAATAAAGCGAAATAATTTAGCAAGGAAGCTGACCATAAGTGATCTTTTATTTTAAGCTTTTATTTTTACTCTTTCAATCAATATATAT
>JAUZNK010059467.1:0-15053 GCA_035046665.1 Euphysa ruthae
ATTTAATATTATTGGTAGGGTATTTTTTTTTTTTTTTTTTTTTTTTTTTTTGACCTTTTCTTCCATGTTTCCATCAATGCTGATTTAGGTGTACGCTACCAATAATAGTAAATGTGACCTAAACATGTTTTACTTACACTTACTTGTTGTTAATTTTCCTGAAACGTTCGGTGAAGCGGCTGAATACATTTTAAAGCAAATTATGTCATCACAAGAAAACAACATTTTCAGACAAATGGCTATCGCCATCAATCAAAGATTGTGAACGTTTTATAACAGATTCGGCTAGTATTTCATTTGAAATCACAGGACCAAAACAAACAAGACCTTCCAACTGGCTTGCAGTCAGAAACACAACAGACAAAGCTGTGAATTTTCGATAACCGTTTCTATAATACCTGTCAACCTGATTTATGTGTTCTGGTAAAACAACATTGGGATACTTTCGATTGTATTTCTTTCTAGAATTAAGAATGATTTAGATAACGTTTCAGATCTGAACAAGATAGAATTGTCATCATTTTCTGGAAGAAACGCAGTGGTGTGAAGACAACAAACAAATTCTAAACCAAAATAAATAAAACTTAGTAAAATGGTGTTTGAGTCTTGCAGGGAGAAGGTAAAGAGTTTGAACGATACTTGGGATAATAAATGTAAATGTCTTTTGTCGTTGTATATACGCGGTCATTATGACACGTGCATGTGCGTATTTTGCGATACAGTATATTTCCAGTATAGCAAGACAAAGACTTGATATTTAAATTAATTAAAGAAAAGAGATAATAATATCATTTGCGTAGATAAATAAATTTGAGTAATCTTTTTCGTTGGTGTCATTATTCATCGTTGTTTACAACATCTATGTCAAAAGATAATACATATTCCTTTGAATCTAGGATATTTCTTCTGATATTAGGAACCAACGATTGATTTTGTTTTTTCGTGCAAGTATTTATTGCGGCTTTTTTGATAGAATTATATAAAGTTTGATAAAAAAATTCCTGCATTGTCAGAGAATGGAAACAAATATACTTCTTCGTTACAAAACCTTCTCGGATATTATAGCTACCACTCCCAACTATTTATTCACATATATTTATTCTATATTTAAAATCTATATCAATATTAATAAATTCTCTACAAATAAATACTCAATCGATTTTGTTAACAAATAATTTATTCCCTTTGACTCCTGCACTTCTTATACTCATTTGCTTTTGCTAATTTTGCGCCCCGATCAAAATAATTATTTTAAAACAACACAGTAAGGTTTTTATATTTTTCTAACGAAAATATTCCCCAAGAAAAATGCCAGCTATAGTATTTTACAACTTACTTTAAACTTTGAGCAAAGCTTTTATCTGGGAAATATGGTACGAAATCTTGTTCCACTGGACTCTTTCTGATCATAGGCTTTTATGACATTTTAACGACGTCTGACTCAATATTGCCCCCAAGGAAAATAGTCAGCTGAGAAGTGTATCACTTAAGGTAACTTTTGGTAAAATCTTATTTCTGGTAACTATGTGGTCAAATCTTGTTCCGCTTGCCAACTTTGAGAGGGTCTGACCTTGCCCCCATATTTTTGGTCAGTTTTAAATTTTTTTTCACACGAATTTATTATTCTGATTAGTGTGCTGAGTTTTAGGTCTAGGAAAATTGGAGTGAAATCATTGTCACGAAACAGGTCACACCTAGGTCCCATATGCCCACTATTAAGCAGCTGACCACCGGTTTTATTCATATTACACATGTATCTTTCAGTTTAAAGTCAAACCTTTTAGGAAAAATGGGGTGAATTTCCCGTCAGGAGCTCTCAGACTATTAACATTGATATAAATTATTCAAAATCATAATACTTCCATAGATTTTAAATACTTTGATGTTGAAAACCTTACGAATAATCCTGATATGTTTACCAAAAAAGAACTTTTTTTTGTTTCATTCAAACATAACCACAATTTAGATAACGTAGTTTATGGTAGTCTTACAGAATCATGAATATCACAAAATTTGACATACTTTTTTGTAAATACTTATTTTTATTCAAAAGTTATCCTAGGTTTCGAATCTGTTATTGTTTATTTCCTTTTTGAGATACAAGCATTTTAGCAAGGTTACCTATGAATTTATTTAGGGAAAATACGAAAGTAATTATTTATTTACCTAGAAAACACCTCCCTCTTTCGTTGCAAAGTTGTGGTATATAAAGCCGTAAATTACATCATTAGGCCTAACGGAGGTAAAACAGTTTACTTCCAAAAGGTCGTGTAAAAAAATGTAAAATTAAATCTGTGCTTTTTTTGAAATTTTTTTTGGTAAAAATTTTATATTATAGCTATATGAAATTGATATCAATTTTTGCCTTTTATAGCTTAAATAAACAAAATCAAAGGAAGAGCATTGAAAATAAGGTTAGCAGGACCAAACAAGTCATTCCTTAGACGAACGTGCAAGAATGGTGGTCAATGGCAACCAAATAAAACCCCAACAAAGTCAAATGACACAACAAACGAGAGTGCAGTTTCTCAAACCTGCATTTTCTTCTTCAAGGCAAACATGCGATACTTCTCATTTAGAGGATGACACTTCTTCCTGGCATTATGTTCTAATTAATACTAATATCTCTGACATTATTAGTCGTATTGGTTGCTGTCCGAACTGTGGTAAGGATATATCTTTTGAAAATGACTTGACAAAAACGAAAGGACTTTGAACAGACTAAAAAATACTTCTGGTGTATGGACGTTAAAGTTTGATGTTAACTCGCGAATCATACTTGCATTTCGTGAAATAGGTAAAGATTTAACAGCGATTAATTGAGTTTTAGGGTTTATGAACATGTTACCACCGACGAATCCAACTGCATTTCATAATACACTGAATCAATTAGCTAAAAGATAAATTTCTTTTGCTGATGATTCAATAAAAAAAGCAGCAACAGATCTAAAGGAGACGACGGGGACGTCAGACGGAGGCGTGTCAGGTGACGGTGCATAGCAGAAGAGGGAATTTTCATCACTAAAGGGATTTGTATCCTTAATAACAGTTGGATCACCAGATAAATGTGCTGATTATTGTGTAAAAAGTAAGCAATGTACTACTTGGGATGATAAAAAGTGCTCTAACAATTACTTCGCATTTCTCCAAAACCACGATTGTGACATAAATCACAAAGGTCCTCTGGAGCAATGGAATTTAGCGGTTTAGTTGACATGTTTTGTACCTCCGAACAGCGTAATATTAAGTATTTTGGTGTTGGCGATAAAAAATCTCATCACGATTATTTTGCAAGCTATCCATATGGTGGAATACCAGTATTGAAGTTTGAATGTGTTGGGCATGTAAAAAAGCGTTTTGGAAACAGGTTGAGTGTTTTAAAAAACTCTTAAAAAGGAAGAAAGGATGACAAGGCTAAAGCAATTAAAAAATTAACTCATAAACAAATTGATAAATTACAGAAGCGCTTCTATTCATTGACTTATTCATACAATTTTTCCCGGAGCCAGTCCGCTATAGAATACATCAACGAAAGTAAACAAACAGATAATCTTGTGATTTTTTTATAACGCGAAGAGGAAAAATATTATTATTTCGTTTGCATTGGAATTTCTTGCATCATGCTATATCTCAATTAAAAAAACAGTATACTGCCGACATCATTCATGAAAATGCTAATAGAAAAACTATCAAAACAGGTGCAATTCCAACACTTAAATAACTGCTTCATTCATTGCTGCCAAACCAGCGAAATTGATCTAGATGATACTTCAACATCCTTCATTGTTGCTCCATCTTTTAATTGTTTTGAGGAACTACCTAATCGTGTTCAGAGGTAAAAATCTATTTAGAATAGTCTGCTCATAAACCTATTTTCTTAAATTTTGAGTAAATGTGATAAAATTCATCATAGTTTACCTCGGTACAAAATATATATCGATGATAGTCTTTCGTTTACACTCATTCAAATTTTAGGCGTCTTCCAACGATCTTGAAATTTATTTAAATTACAAACGATCCATGCTAATCATCACAGTAGCTAACCTAATTTCTTTTGTATCTTCTTATCATTTCTGCACTGGATGCATAGATCAGTCCACTTATTCTGTTTACTTCTTGCATTATGTCATCATCCAACATATATAAATTGTTTGAATATGATATTCAGGGTCTACCAGAGCATCCTCAAATTATGAAATACTACTAACAGATTTACCCCTCTTTCAAACAAAAATTATGGTGAGTGAAACTATAAAAAGCTGTCTTCTTCTTACATAAAAAATAATTACAATAATTTAAGCGAAAATTTGTATGATTGTTGCTTGTGCTGGTAAGCTCTGTGACATACACACAGTTTAAGGGTTCGTTTTGGAAATATTTTATTAAGATTTAAAATTTTGTTGTTTTTACTTTTATTACGATTGTAGTCTTAACGCGGATGCAGAATCCTGGGTAATTATTTAGTTACGTAATGCTGCTTAAAAATTGTAGTGGTAACGGGAACGACAGAATTTCCATTATGTATTTGTGCTAGGAACAAATGGGTTCCACCTATAATTAAGAAACATTAGTGAGTTGATTTTTGAACTAAAATTTAGAGAAAAAAAATCAAATGTCAAGTGATACTAAAAGTTGCGTGTGTGCCAATATATTTTAAATCCAAAAATATTTAAGAAATGTTATGCAAGCGAGCTTTTTGTATTAATTTGTATCATAAACAACTGAATCATTAATTTTACTAACTGTAAATTATCAGTAAGAGCTCTACACCGAAATTTTTTTGATATCTTAAGTTATAAGTATATTACAACTGATATTTTAAGTTCGACAACATTGACACAAACTTGTGGCCATATTTTTAGAGTTTAGCCCTTTCCAACCAACATTTGTATTATAGTGGGAATCTGAAAATAACAACCAAAGCAAAAATTTTGTTTAAAATTTTTAAACTGTATTATTAATTTTTGTTAATTGAAAATAAAAAATCATACTTACAGCAAACTTGAAACTTTCTCCTCTGCGTCAGAAAATGATTGCACTCAAATGAGCTATAAGATGGTCAAAAACGGTTCATTGATATTTCTTTGGAGGTTTGATTCAATGAAATGCTTCGAAATATTTGTAAGCACATCACTATCTTTAAGAATATAATCAATAAAACTGTTTGTATTTATCTTTTTGATAACTGTTTTCGTCCGATGTCGAAAAAATACTACTTTAATGATTATATAACATCAGATGAAACATTCCAAAGCCCTCCTCTATTTTTGGCATCAAAAAACTTGTTTTGGTTTTTAGGTATATGGTCAGTATCAACTTTTCCAGCTTTTAAAAGTGATAAACATTCTGAACTGAGCCTTTGTTGCCATGATTTTGATTTCCGTATTCTACAAACAAGAATACCAAAAGACGGTTGCTCAAATAAATAAGAAATTAAATCAAATTTTTTAGAGAAAACACTTTTGTCTTCTTGTACATTATGAATCAGCATATGAAGCCTAGGTTAAATGAGCCAAAATACGGTTAGCTATTTCATATCCAAGAAGTAGCTTTTTTTTAATGAGTTGATTTAAACATTATCTTGATTCACTAATATATAAAAACAAGGATAGAATGTTTCAGCATCACCATTAGACTCAGTAATAACGTGAGAAAAAATATGTTGTTTTGACATAAGTTCTGATGATTTTACTTTATTGAGTCATTTCTTATAGAACTTTGGTAACACTCACATCTTTACATAAAACATCTATTCTTCTCGAAAGGAAAGCTTTTTAGTCGTCAGTTCTGCATAAAAGCAAAACTGAAGAGCTCAAAGACGATGCTTCACCTCGTAGTTGAGTGTTGATAAGTATGTCTCGTGTCGTAAGCCTACTTATTGATTTGCTGTTTTTAGAGCAAAAAGGATAACTAAACTCGTTTTCAACGGGTTCACTGCAGACTTTCGCAATTAAAAAAATAAACATTTTTTAAAAATGCATCGTCTTCTTGAAGAAAATCTGATTTAACACTGATTATTTCTGCCAAACAGGATGTTGGCCATCGAAAACTTTAAACGTTTAATTTTTGCAGCATAAGGAAACCCAATAATATGAAATTAGGCGCAGAAGTCAATACAACCAAGATTTTTTGTTTGAACAAAAAATATTTTGTATTACGCTGTTTACACACTAACGAGGTGAGCTCGTTAAAGATATTTAATAACTTCAGTACATTTTTTTGGGTTTGCGACACCATAATGACGGCACTTATAAAACACGTTTTTAGTACCCCACAGCCCTGAAAAACCTTAAATATGGCAAAATGGTCTTTCAGTGTTTACATGATAATTTAATTATATTATAACTGCTTAAGTGTCACTGACGTAATATTACGTCATTTGGCCAAAGTGTAAAGGATCACTGTTATTGGAGGAACTTGCTGTGTGTATTTGCAGATACTAGAATTCCAATTAAATGTTGGAAAACTCAATCTCACTTTTCCATAATAAATTCGAGGAATAAAAAAAAAAAAAAAAAAAAATAGAAGCGACATAAGGGGTTGAGTCATGCAATTGCTTTAGTCTATGATGCATAATAAATTAGTAAAAAAAAAAAAAAAAAAAAAAAAAAAAAGAAAGTTATACTAAACTTTCTTAGCTAAAAATTAGTTAACTTTTCATTTCTTTTTTGATATTTATAATGGAATAAATAGTTTATCCAGCTATTTTCTTTTTTTTTTTAATGCTGGTTTCATCATTTCTATTTACAATCTTGAATTTTCAATTTAAAGGTGTCTATCTCCATATTTAAGTTTATAACAAACGGGATATATAGAACTCTTTTTTATAGACGGGCTACAGGAGCATCCCTCTCTAATTAGAAGTCCACAAAGCCCAGTCCTGGAGAGGTTTAACCATTAACTACAACTGCTTTAAAATCTTGGACAATAAAAGTGTTTATATTTATCAATAAACTCATCGAAAACTTCTGATTACCTACCAAGTAATCTATTTGCGAAAATGACATAAAGTAGAGCGACTTCAAAAACCCTTCTTATTCCAGTCATTTTGTTTATTAATGATCTCATTTCCTTCATCGAATTGGCTAATAGGATGAAAATATGTAATTTTTCTGAAGATATCAACTAATTTTATGTGATGATAATAGATTATTTATCCCTGCAATCAAACCAACCTCTGCTGGAAACTTTTCTATTATTCCTTTAAATTGTTATACCTAGTTTGAGTGACATTTAAAGACATGACATATTGAACACAAAAGTTCACTAAAAATATCACAGTAGCTCAGTGTCTACAATTCTATTATCTGACAATTCAGTACCTAAAGCACCCATATCAATAGTTTCCAATTTTTTGTGTAGACATGAACGGAATATCTACAGTTGATTCATTATTTACAACATGTACAGTTGGTTTGTTATTTACAGCATCTATATTACAGTTCTTTTCACTATTTGCATCTCTTCTGGTAGGAAAAGATCTTCGTTTTTTAACAATTTTAGTTCTAGCTTTTACTCTGCAAGTTTTCATCGTTTATCAACAACATTTTGTTATTCTTTATACTTTATTTACTTGCTTGCATCTAGACATATGGCTGCCGTACTAAGGGTAAACACAAACCTTTACCAAAGCATAACTGTATGGAATTCAATACATCCTAAATTAAAGAACTCAAACTCCTTGCAGGAGCTAAAAACTGGGTACAAAAAGGGACGTGTCTGTAAAATTTTTCGATGAATCTAATTATTTTTGTTATTTCATATTTTGATAAATTTTGACTGCAATCTTAATTGGAATAAATTAGTTTATACATATAACTAGAATTTAAACCAACTTTAAGTAAACATACCTATCTGACCGTGCGGTTAGTCAATTTTAGACATCTATAGGTACGAGTTTTTACTCCCTTGAGACCAATGATTATCTTAACCGTAAGCTCAAATAGGAGCATAATTTCTCCAGGAACAAAACCGTACGCCATTCTGGAAAAATAGCTTTGACTGTTTTTTGGCTGGCACGTTAAAAATAAAAAATATAACTACAAAAATAGGTTAACTTATCGGTTTTTTTGAAAATCGTATTTTTAAATCAAGTTCAAAATATAAAAAGTATAAAAGGGAATAAAAAAAACTTTTAAGGACAGAGAGAAGAGGCATAGAAAAATCTATAGCCTTGGTGTATAACGCTGTAAGCCAATAAAGTTATTGTGCAACACTACTCCATAGTACCAAACAATAGTTCCCATATCCTGATTACGTATCGATCAGGATATAGGAACTACAACACCTCAGCCCCAATTAATTTATTCTTAAGAATTTTAAAAGTAGAATTAAATTCCTTCTCATTTTTTGCCCTTTACTCCAATGAAAGTAAATGTAATGTTGAAGCAGTGTATCAGTATGTAAGACGTCTAAGAAAAAGAATCAAGAAAAATTGTACACTGTTCTTTAACTGAACAAACGAATAGTATATGAAAACAAGCACTAGAGTTACTCTTCAAAATACTAATGTTTTCTATTTCCCAACCACCCCTTCTTCGTTACTATGGAGCATTTACTTTAAAATATAACGTGGTCAATACTTCACTATTTTGCTACATTAATTTATATGAAACGATTTATTTCAGATATACAACGCTTTTCAAAATAACGCCTTAAAATGTAGCTGCGTGCGTTTTTATTTAAAACGCAAAGCCCCAATCGCCGGAAGTAGATGCTTGAAATGTCCAATTTTTTACAGCGAGTCAAACTTTACATGCTAAATGTAGTGGCTTGAAATACAATCTAAAATTCCTAGATGTCAAGTGTATAGGTGTTTATTTGATTTTCAGTATGTGCACGAGGTGTAGAACAACGTATCCAGGGACGACACAGTGACCAGTAAAGGTATTTGCACGAACTCTTAACCGCCTATTATTCATGCGCTATAGTTATTAACTATACAACGTACTCTAATTATCGTCAAAGAAACGTCAAATATTCTACTTTATATTTTACTTGACGACCTTTGGATGCAGTAAATTACCAAAATACCATCGCATGAAACCAGGGTGTCGGCAAACCTTTTTTCGCCAGATAAATGAAGTTCTAAAATAAAAAGAAAATGTTCAGTTAGTATACAAGAAATATAAAGAAACTATTTAAAAAGCGATTCAACTAGATGACATATTAAATATCATACACAGCACAATAAGTGATTACATAGTCACAGATATAACGTCATTTATGAAAGATACATTAAATGGGTCAAAGACTTTACGAACAATAAGGAAGGTTCTATACCACTATTTTATCCGTCGCTAAGAGCTATAGAAAAAAGATTTCTGTTATATGATCAATGGAGCCAAATGAAATACATAATGATCTCTTCATTTAATTGAAGACTTAAAAAATAATCAACAATCAATTTGAGAAATGAGATGAGAAAATTTTCAGGAATTGCATTAAAAGAAAATTCAACAAACTCACGTTAAAAGGGAATAAGAATTTCCGATACGTTGCTTTATGGGTCAAATGATGTTCTCTGACTTGAAAAAAAAGAGTATTCGTAGACGAAATGTTAACGCTTGCTTAGAATAGGGGTGAAAATATCCCGTGGCGTAGCAACGACAACTTTATTATTATTATTTTTGTTAATCGAAAAAAAACAATTTTCCTTTTTGATTAAAAAAAAAAATATCACATAAAATTTAAAATGGGTTAAATAAACGTTTTGGAGAAAAATGCATGATCCACTCACGGACGGATGCAAAGAGTGGTTTCATTGGCTCCTTTTAGATTGCTCGGGTAACCAACTACATAACCTTCTTTGACTCTAAAATAACTCACTGTTCATTCGATTTTCGTCTCATTTATGCTTTGGACAAACGATTGAAAAGTTGTCAATCTTAAATGTGCACCCTAAAATAAAAATTAGGAATGTCGTTAGCACAATAATTATATCGTAGAAACGCACCCTTAAATATATTCAATTAAAACCAAAAATTTACATCGAAATATAACAGAAACTAAAAATATATTATAACGCTTTATTAAAAATACTTCGGATACCGATTTAACTCTAAAAAGTTGACAAAAATGTAGAGCTAAAACAAGTATTTTCTTTTCTATACGAGAAACACTCAATCGACCAGGAAAACAAAGTTTATAGCATTATCTTATCTGTTTTTTTTTTTTTTTTTGCAATTTATTCATAGTTTGCAACTGTGACCATTACGATACGTTGGAAATAAGTCAGCAAAAATGGTTATGACAAATATTCAATAAATTAAGATTTGGCCGTTCAAAAAGGCCTTGTTTCCGTTAAAAAGAGGTTTATCAATTCAAACGAAAGTTACTGACGGAAAAACCCTTTATGTACACTGATTTTTGGGGTCTGATTTCGCTCATAGTGGAGGCAATCTCGGTCATATTTTGATGGAATTGTAGTACTTTTGGCAAACTACATCCTATTGTAGTCAACTTAAGCTAGAAATCCATTAAAAAAAATTCAAAATGGCGGATAAATCCATACTGGTAGAAATAAATAAAATATTAGTTTGTTATATTGTTACTACCTACTACCATGGATTGGCAGGTGTTTTTTGTCAAGTAGCCCAGGTAATTTTTGACATTTGGTCCACTTTTTAGGGTGAAATTCTCCTTGTGATTTTTTGAAAGGTTATTATATAGGCATCAAAAATCAAGATAGTTTTCAGGCTGAGGAGGTACAGTATCCAGTTTCACAATCTTGTAAATGAAAACTACAGGGGGTAAATATCGGGGAGCTATAACTAATACATATACTAGATATATTATTATTAACTAAATTAGTTGAAAATAGTTTATAATAGACATATGGCTGATAAAATGTAAAATATAAACTCTTCAGGGGGTAAAAACACCTTTTCAGTGGGTAAAAGCAAAAGAAAATTGAAATTAACTACTTAATGTTTTGATTTAGATAATATGGAAACAAACACAAAGAAACGAAATTTAATCAACGATTTGACGTGTTGTACATTATGAGAACCAAACATCGCATTCTTGTCTGAAGGAACTGTCTAATACCAATGCAGAAAGAATTAATGCAGCAAAGATCAAACGACAAAAGATTGGTGTTGATCATCATCATCATCAAAATAAGTGCGGTACTATTCCATGGAATTCATTTGGAGCCTTATTTTCATTTATATCTTCAGAAGTCAAAACAGTTTTTAAATAATCTTTGGTTAGTAATTTGGCTAGTTCCAGGCCCTTTTAGGTTTTTGGAAAATGTGGAATATAATTATTTCGGTTTTCAAAAAAAAATTCACATGCAAATCCGTCATGTTAACAGCTCTCCTTAAAAAAATTTCAAGGTTATTTGAGAATTCAAACTTGATTTATTATCAATAAACCTAAAACATAAAAGAGCTTGGAAAAAGCCACCTGTCAACGATAAAATTACAAATTTTGTACAGAATCAATAAAAAGAAACATCTATCACCTTACCAAAAATTATTTAAAAACTATATGCTTTTGAAGACATAAAAGGAAATTCGATGTCCAAAATGTGCCATACGTAACTGTGATGTCATCAATAGGCCTTGTTGCTATATTTTGTTATCGTGAATTTATTTTCATAGTTTTTTTAGATTATTAAAAATGTAGCTTTTTTTAAAAATTATTAAAAAAGTACCTAGAAAAAAGTCGACTAATAAGAATCGAAGATGATTTAAACATAGAGCCACCGATAGTTAATCAACAAAGAGCACAATCTATTGAAATAGTGCCAGCAATATTTTGCTTCAGCGAAAGCAAATTCGTGACAATACATTTTTTGGACATACGAGAGGAAGCAAAACAATTTCGATTAAGTAATCCCCATACTTAGTGAGTGTTTGACAGATTCAACATCAAAAACAGTTGAAACGTACCTCCCTCCGATTAATTCCAAAGTTATAGATTTCAAAACCATTGAAAAATATTTGGATTACTTAATTGGGTTATCTGACAAATCTGCAAACATGCCATATGTAAATAAAACTCTTGGCATTGGCGCAGCTTTTACCGCATTTAAATATATTTGGAATTTCCCCCAGCCAATATAAAAATCTCTGTCTCTATCTTGGTTCGTTTCACTTCATGAAAGAGAATTTTCAGGTATAATGAATTTTAAACATACTTAAAGATGAATCGTTAGATGAATTGTGGGTTATCATCTCTTAATAAGTTTGACTTTCTATGATCTCCCCTTATATTTTTAAAAAAATTTTTTAAATTCTTTTATTTTAAGCGTAGCATTCATCAAATTATTTGTTTTAGGTAAATGATTTCCAGAGTGTAAAATATTAACTGACTAGACAATAGACAATTTGACACTTGCGTCAATTTACGAACTGTCTTTTTCTCAATGGTAGTTATTTTTAATACTTGCAATGCTAGTAAACTATATCTAAAAAATAACAATCTTTTTTTTTTTTAGGTGATAGGAATGCTGCTACATAGTTTTGACTTTGAAGATGTCATTTTCTAGTCCGGAGTATGCACATCAGGAAGTTTACAGGGTTTTTTTGGCTAGTTCCCATTACAATCGTTGCTGGACTGTGCATGATGCTTTTTCCGAAGCACTGGAGCGTCTTTTGTCCCAGCGATTTTTATATAAGTGAAAGGTAACAACATCAGAAGTTTTTTTGCAATTCATAGCCAATCCAAGCGTATTTCAGGATTAAATATCTGATGTACAAACATGCATCTTTCTTGAAGAATACTAAAGGTATAGGTCTGAAATACGTGCTGGCAATGTTGGAAAGACAGCTCAGTTTTGGATGATGTACCTAGATCTTATAAAAGCACAATCCTATGGCACATACATTGGTCCAAGAAAATAAGATAAATATGTTGGTAGCAGCATGGAATACTTTTTTACCTATGCATTTTGCATTGAACAAGGTTAACTATGCTCCATAAGGGTCTTATTAAAACGGAAAGCAACTATCCTGGACTACGTGGTTTTTTTGTTCAATTACAAGAGTTTTATTCATTGAGAACATCGGTATATCAGGGGAACAAACTATCAACCGCAACGCAAAAACAAGCGGTAAGATTCTTTATTCTATTTTTAGATTATTAAACATATCTGACCCATTCACTTTTATTGCACACATCAAAATAATTTTTACAAATATAAAACAACAATGGGAAAATACAAAGAGAATTTTAACATTCACTTCAAAAAAAAAAAATCATAAATAGTCAACGAACTATGTCTAATTTTTGTGTCAGTGTCATATTTATTCTTTTCTTTTTAATGAAACAAAAATTTGCATCTTGCAATATTTTTTATTTCCGTTATAGGCGGCAACAAACAATTTTCAACTAATAGTAATTCAGTTCGCAAGTGGTGTTTAAATCGTGCATAACAATCTAAAAATACAAATCTTAAAAGAAAAAGCTGGTCTTTGTGGGTCATCGCAGATACGTAGTTACTTACACCCATCAAGAATATTAAGTTCTGAAAAATCAGTCACAGAAATAATATGTGTGTTGACAGAAGAATAAATCCTTTTGACATAATGCTTGATCCATCCCAGTAGGTAGACTTGAGTTCGGGTATTCCCTTAGCTGATACTTCTATACTTGAATCCTAGAATTTGGGTGAAGAGAAGTATAAAGATTTTATACAAAAACGTATATCTACTAATAAAACAACATTCCACAATCCTATAAAAAGAAAAAAAATCAGACGCTTTAAATAAACATCGAAATCCACAGAAACATGATAGGTAGACTGTTTGCTATTTCTGCAAAATATAAAAAAGTGATTGATTGAAGTTGCATTGTCCTTTACACTTACAAATACCCCAATATCTTTATCGAATACATATGGAACTAGATGTGTCACGGATTCCTCAAAACTTTAATTCCTTTCTACTTAATGGTGATAATAAAATCCAGCTCAGCAATATTGTCTTTGATTACATCATTCAGAATAAAACTACGTGTTTACAACATCTGAACACAAACATGACTATATTGTCAATAGATGGAGAAAACCATGATATAACGTTTACTTTAATAAAGAGATTAGAATGTTTATCCAGAAATCAAGAGGAGGCGGACACAAAGTTTAATCTTCACACATTATAAGCCCTTGATGAATCATTAACAAAAGTTCACCTCCGATCTCCATCAGCAGATACAGACATACTTGTCATTGGACTGAGCATTATTCCATAAATACAACAGAATCGAGTTTTATATGACTACTATGTTGATAAGCACAGAAATTTCTTTTTGTTGAATGATTTTCAACGACCTGCTGATGAAAAAAGGGCTCTGGTTGGATTCCATGTAGCAAAAGAAAACGATTATACCTCGGTTTTTTTCGGAAAAGGCAAAACGAATTGCTGGAAAATGAAAACCAAAGAGAAGTTTGTAAATGCTCTTCAGCATCTAGGTAATGATTGGCATTTATCTGAAGCTTTACTTAACACGTTAGAAATATTTAATTGTAACCTCTATGGTTCAAGAAAATCTAAAGTTAATGAAGCAAGATAAGAAATATTCTTGAAGAAATGTACAAAAGAAAACAAAGTGATCGATCTGTTTGTGCTGCCACCATGTGAATATACACTGAATCTACATTTAAAACGTTGTAACTATATAGCTCGAATTTGGAAATGCCCTGGATTAGCAGATAACGACTATGCTCTTCCAAGTAATCATGGATGGAATGCTGAATTTGAAGTTAAATAGCGCAAAGATATTTTTCAAGCGCAACAGAAGACCATCTCATTGAAAATTTTAAAGAGAATGACGAGAATGACGACTACAAAGTTGGAACTAACGAAGAGAGTATCGATAGCAATAGCGAATTTTAGATGCATTAAAATTATTCATAAGCAGAGTACATTATTTAACAATTTTGCTAACAATTATATATTAGTTTCCTGATATTATTATCCCCTCTTTTAATTTAATTTGCATTTAAAACATTGTCTTTTAGTTCAACGAAATTACAAATAATAAGAGATCAATATAATAAAAAGAGGTTATTTTAGTGGCACTTTTATTTTTTTCTTAGTTTTACC
>JAUZNK010059478.1:0-15052 GCA_035046665.1 Euphysa ruthae
GTAACCAAACCAACGAATAAAGAAGTGCGGAGAGCTATCAGTGTTCTTGAAGATTTCAGCCTCTTTTCAAATTTCGGGGAGGCAATGATGAAATCACTTAAGGACTTGAATCAAATTGTTGAGAAAGATGTCCTTAATACACAAAAGCAAAGTGTAATTTCTGATTTCTTTTCCCAATAATAAATTGTTGAGATAAAATATGTGGTATTTTTTTTTAAAATTTTTTCCTCCCCATTCCATATAAGGAAGAAAATCACGCCTAATTGGCCATTTGTATAAAGTTTCAACAAAAACTTGGAAAAACTCCTAACTCTCTATTACTCGAAACTCTCTATAACTTGAACAGTTTCCAATTCCCTGTGGACATTCGAGTTATAGAGAGTCCACTGTATTGAATACATTCCCAAAATCAATATTTTATGCCTGCCTAGTAAATGAAATTCTATATTATAGGGAATCGCTAGCAAAGGAAATGTTTCCAGATCTACAGCGTTCTATCAGTCTTCTACAAAAGGATATTCCATCGGCATTCAAGCATAGTTCTGTATGTCCTATTTTATGTTTATTCTGTTTGATTATTAAATAAAATTTAAAATAATTAAATGAAATTTTTCTTTTTTTATACCTCTATGACACCCAGCTATAAGACACTCATCATTGTCTAACTAAACAATGAGCTATAAGGCAATTGATAAATATTATTTAAATTATAAAAGATTATTAAAATAGCTTGATATTGGCTTAATATAAATTTCAATTTTTTTATTAAAAGCAAAAAATTTATTAAGTTATTTGTATAAATTTTAGTCACACACTTGTTGAAAATATTTTTTTCAGAGACTTTACCTTTAAAACGCAATTTCTCAAAAACTAGACTATGATTTTTTTTTTTAAACTTTTAGAACATAATACCCCATCGTTTTTTAACTGTAAATTAATGTAATTAAACTAAGTTAGATCATCATTAATTAGTTTTTATCTTTATCTTTTTTTATCTTCTTTTTTGTTTTAGCAATTTGACTTTGACTTGATGCCAACTACACCTCTTGTTAATTTTAATGCTGAGGATTATTTAGATTCAGTAGATTTGACACCAAGAAAGTTAACTGAAAATTTAGAGAACAAAGGTACTTTATTTTTACTTTGAAATAGATGTTAATATCAATTATTAAATATTGAAGACGAGTCAGCTAAGTATTGCCTCCAAGTTTTATTTGAGCCCAAATTTAAGATTGCCCTAACTCTATTTCGGCAACCCTTGGGTTGCTTTAGAATTTCCTGTTCTGTTGACTTCATATAGCTATTTTAGGTACTTGGATTAGCTATGCTAAACTGTAACATATGTTTTTGGAACGATGCAGTACAAAATATTTTTGCGCATTTTTAAAGCAAGTTCAACAAAAGAAAATATAACAATTTGTTAAAGGTTCAAGAGTTGTATTAAAAGAAATTATGTTGAAAATAAAAGAATACAAAAAAAGATGTTTTATGAAAATTATTTTTCTTAAATTTAAAAAATCATACGTGTATGAAACTAGTTAGAAACTCATACGCTGTCATCTAAATGCTGCAATATTTTTTCTTTCATCTTATTGAATAAAAATCTTCTGCTCTGTTTGTACTTTTATACATTCCAATTTAAATTGTTTTTTCAATTGGTGATTTACTTTAAGCAGGAGGGTGCATTAAATTATCATAAGCCAATTGTGCCTTTTTTAGATGTTTATTTAACCATTAATCAATAGAAGATCTATCCACAGTGAAAATTAGATTTCTTTTTTTTTTGTTAATCAAGCAATCTTTTGCTTTTTTCAAACATGCAAAATGAAAAAAAATAAAAATAAAGAATTATAAATACAACAAAGGAAAGGATAGAAAATTTTAGGGAATGGTATTTAAAGGGATTCTCATAGGCTATTTTATGCTTTTAAGGCAATCTTAAACAGCGTTGCATTGGTTTGTGAAGAATTACTTCAAATGTGATCTAGGAGCTACCTCAGAATGACTATGTCGTAATATCAGTGATGACTTCTTGCATTATTTTAAGAAAATTAATGAATTAATTAATTCATCTTTAAATTTACACGCTGCATTTTTTAGTCTTTACCAGACAATTTTTTCCATAATTAAATTGCTAAAGAAATTCTGTTATGTTCGAAAATTGAAAAATAAGATTCTGTACAATTTGATATAAATACTAAGGGACCATTACAAAAGTGCTAATTGTGATTCCCATTTGTCTCACCTTTTCCCTGAGTACAAGATCTGCTTTTCTTATAGATTTAAATCATAAAATTCTTTCCCTTGAAGTTATTTAAAAATTAAATTGTTTGGTCAAATTTCATTTACCTTCTTTTTTAAAAAAAAGAAAAAAAATTTTTGTTTTCATGGAATAGTATAACTATTAATTTTAGCTAGAATTTATTTTTTATTTTTAGGAAATTTTACACCAGTGGCTGTAAGCTCACTGATTCAAAATATTAATAAAAACATTGCCAGCAAAGGTGAGTTTTGTTTAATCTTCTGAACAAAACAACATGTATAATGCTCTAATCTCACAAAATATATATGTACTGTTCTAACCTCACAAAACAACATGTGTAATGCTCTAATCTCACAAAACAACATGTGTAATGTCCTAATCTTACAAAAATACATGTATAATGCTCTAATCTCACAAACAGGGGTCGAAATAACGTTTTCTAAGTGATTGGTTGTTTGATTCCTTCCCTCCTTTCTCCCCTTTTTTCCTGACTCTTTTGAAATTTATATCCCTTAGATTACCTGTAAACGGGTTTAAAGCCTTCTTTATTCATTTCCTTTTTTCCAAAAATCTTACATCAGCAATATTACAATACAATCAACCATTTTAAATATTGTGCATGTAAAAATGTATGAAAAGCACCTTCCTGTGTAGTGTAGCAACACAGTGTGGCTTATGACCTTAACAAATATTCTGAAACATTTTTTTATTGTTTAACTTTTAGGCCAACTGAGCTAAAGATTTTTGTATCATGGAAAAATAATCATTGGAGTAGTATTGAAATAAATGATAGTTTTAACTCTTTTACTAATTTAATAAATATTTAATTTCACAACATTTGTTTTCGTAATAAGTAAACAGAAAAGGAAGTTTGAAAAAGTTTTAAAGTTTTGTATACGATAAATATCCTTTACATATGTGTTATGAAATAGTTTCAAATTTTACTGCAAAACTCTACAAGGACTTGTCTGAGATATATTAAAGTAACGGGAAGCATATTTGATCATATTAATGAATCTGTTTTCTACATTTACATCATTATTGTGTTGAAAATTTTCATTACAGAATATTTTTTTCAAATTGATTTTATGGCAGTTATTTGTAGGGAGAAATCATATTCGATACTTAAAGATTCAATCACAGCTGGCCATACGTTACAGTTTAGAACCCTGCATACATCAAATATGATGCGGTCACCTGCAACTGATTCAACATTAACAGCAGCTTCGCTGTCCTTATCATAAAGATTGCTATTGCGCTGATCAATACAATTGATAAAGTTTTCAACCATGGTCTTTACATTATTCTTGATAAAGTTTTTTCCTTCATATAATAGTTAACTCTTTGTCTCTGATAAATAAGTTCACTGTCTTGATCAACATTAGATTCAACTTGGTCTATTACATATTTTTATAGTTTAATAGCTAAAAAACATTTGTATTATTAACAAATTTTTTTAAGAATTTGTTATAATTGTTATTACAGCTTTCAACTGAATCAGCAATATCAACAATATTTATATCACTTTTTTGGGTTGTTAAACTTAACTTTTTTACTTAAGTTAAAATATCAATAAAAAGAGCACCCTGCATTAAAACTTTTGCATCCGTGATCAAACTTTCCTTTAAGCATAGCTTTTTCAATATTCACTTTTGTGGTTTCCATTATGATTTTGTAAATGCTCACAAAATAAAATAAATTTTTTAAGTAGCCTTTCCATAGCCGTGATTTTATGGTCAATCCATACGACCATACGACTACAAAGGTTTAGTATCAAATGTTTTGTATTAATCTTTCAGTATTGTGTATAACTTTTTAAGCTCACAAAATTTCTTGGAAGAATTATCATATAAATAATAAAAGTGTCTAACTATCTTTGACTGGTTCAATAAAGCCTTTCAGTGCAATTTTTTAAGCTAAATTCAAGTCTTTGACTAAAGCACCATTCAAAGGGTATCCATTCATCATGTTTGAAAATTTTCAATGAGTTTCTGCTACAATTATAGTATTAATACAAATATTAGTTTCTCAAGGAGATATTCAAGGTTATTATTTGTAAAATTATTTGTAATTGCGTCTTTAATCACTTGAGTGTTTTGGCTTTCTGGAGGAGCAACGACTTCAAAAAAATACATGAATGGTTTACCTGTATCAGATTCTGAAAATATCAAATAAACAACTTCTTGCTCTGTAACACTTATCCATAGAACCATCGCAAAAAATAAAAGTTTACTTTTTCAAGTTTACTTTTAACATCATTGTCAAAAAAGTACTCTGATAAAAAAAAAAAAATTAAATCCTTGCAGGCGCTTTTGTTTTCATATGCTTGAAAATTGACGGCATATAATTTTTAAAAGTAATATGGTCTTTAAAATCAATGAACACGTGTCCTTTGATTCCAATATAATATGCGACTTAACAAAACAAAAAGTTGTTTAACCCTTGCCTTATTTGACTTTACGATGATACGGGTTGAGACAAACCACAAATGAATTGTTTCATAACTTTTCATAAAAACATCTGCCTCGTAACAGAGACTAATTATTTATTTATGTCTTTATATTATAATACAATATCAGTGCATCTTTCAAAGTATTATTACTTTGAAAGATGCACTGTTGTAAGTTATAACACAAAATGAGACAGTTGAATATATGCATAAACGTTTCACATAAACAGTAAAATTTTTTAGAAAGAAATTTTTCTTGAACATTTAACGATAAACCGATAACCGGCTATTATTTTGATCATTGACAAAACAAACTGTCAAATATAAATACAATGCGTTTCTATTTTCTCATGGGTAGAATGAAAGCCTGACCTTTTACAACCAAATTTCATTTGCGGATAAAAGAGTTGATTTATATTATGTAGTTCTACTTGTATATGTAGCTATCATTTCATTTGTACCCACCTCTTGGTGTTTTTGATTTATAGAATTCCATCATTAGAATATTGATGTAATGATGGCCAGGCGCTTCAAAATGAAACTATTGATTTATGTTATTTAGTTCTAAATGAAATTTTAAATGTATCCACCTCTGGTGCTGTGGAAGTATAGAATACTTTTTAGATGTATCCATCTCTGGTGCTTTGTAAAATATAGCTTGGAAAAAATAAAAATTACCGTATGCTGCATTTACATGTTGAGAATCGAAGTAACTATAAAAGAAACATCAAATAGAGGACGCCTAATCCAGGAATATTATTTCAGATCAAAAAATTGTTGAAACACCACCTTGTTAAAAATACTGAAATTTTATTATTATGTTGAAAAAGACTAGCAATTATTATTGGTTGGTTTTGAAGGAAAAAGAATTGATATATTGGGTAAATAGTAACAACAGAAAATGCAATGATTGTTGAAATTTCGGAAAAATTTTGACCTGTAAATTTTTTGTAGTTGTTAAAACAAAAATGATTTCAAATTTAAATTTATAATGAACTGTCCCTATAGCTTCCTTGAATATACAAAAAAGAAATGTTTTTTTTTTTTTCCTATTTTAGATATGACACCAGTCACTCATCTTGCTCCAAATAAATCGTAAGTTTTGTGGCATATTTTTTGAGAATTAAAAAAAAACAAAAATAAGGAAATCTTAGTAGAAAAATCTGTTAAATAGATTGGTAATTATAGGTTTATTATAGTTTTATAATTATATATTTATTTTTGCTAAGAGATTTTCAATTCAAGTGCAAGTTTTTGCAGCAATGGTAATTATTTGGAATTAATTTTGGAATTATTTTTTACTTGGTACTTGCTTTAGTAAACATATTATACAACATTATACTTTATTTGTATTCTGAGAGGTTTAATACCAATGATTGGGTAAAAAAAAAAAAGAAAAAAAAAGACTTGCCATTTTCATTTTAGGGAAACTTCTGTTAAGATAAGGCGGACACCTGATAAAAATATTCATGCAATAGCTAAATGTAGCCAAGCATCATCACGTATTCCTCGTCCAATAAATGAGCCACCTATTAGAAGACAAACTCCAAATAAATCTTATTTGAAATCAACAAGTAAACTAGCAAAAGAGAAATATGGTGCAAATAAAGCGTATTCACAAGGTAAACATATGAATGCTCAAGATATCCTTCTAGATCAGGTAAATAGTTTTACTGGTAATTTGTGTAACAAAAGAAAAATAGCCTAACCATGTTCAAAAACTCTGCCTATTGATCCTGCACATTTTTAGCCCCTGTATTCGCCAATTTCGGTATGCTTCTTTGGTTCTCTATCTCATTACTACTCAAAAAAAAATTTTTTTAATATTTGAAAAATATTCTCATTTTCTGGTGCTGAGCCCAAATTTTCCCAAACACGGTCATTTTAACTCACACATGTTTGTCTGTTTGCTTATAGTGCTTTCTTAGTTACTTTTAAATAGATTTTTTTGTTTTTGTGAAATATTTGTTCCATTCTGAAGGGTAAAAAAGCAGCAATTATAGATTTTTGAAAAAGTTATTTTAGTTTTTTGGCACTAGAGTCAAGTAATTTAGAGCCTAAATATAGATATTTTAAGACTTAAAATCAACATTTCTAAAATAATCATGGAATTCGCTTATTTTTATTGGATCCAGGCCCTAAAACATGTCAGAAAATTGAATCCAATTCTGACAAAGTTTTTGATTAGAAAATATAAATAAAGATTATTTTAACTTTTTAGACATTTTGAAAGCTTGTTAAGATCCAATATCCAGGCCTCTAAACAAGTAAATTGAGTCACAAAGTTTTATTTTGTCTTGTCTCTCTAGCTGGTCTGCCTAGATTTTTTTTTTCATTGTTTATAACATCAAGTTTGTTATGTCTTGATTGTTCAAAACGTTATTTCTGTCGATTTGATTTTTTCTTGATTGTTCAAAACAGAGTAATCAAAAATTTTATAAATTTTGCGTGTCGGTAATTTTTAAAATTTTATATGGCCCAGGATTCTAAACAAGTAAACTGAGGTAGAATGGTAGAACCTAAAACAGGTGAAATACATGGCAGAAGACCTTGGTCTTAATCACTAGTTTATCAATGTTTCTGAATGGTTGATCAAAGAACCTTTTTAATTCCAGAGATCTAGTCATATTTGTTCTCGTTCCTCGTTATATTTATGTTTTTTTTTTTTTTTTTTTCATCTCAACTGAATTTTAATTTGTATCATTAAATGACAGATTTTGAAGTATCTCGAAGTCAAAATAGAATTTTCTTGAAATAAAAGCCAAAGAAAAAAGAGCTTGTAATTCTGAGAAAAATGCTCTTTGTTTCACGGAGAAAATATTTATTAAATATTTAATGGTTTTAAGAAATGGGAATTTAAATTATTTATGATTATAATCAATGGTAAGAACATTCATTCCCATAATCATGACATCAAAACAGACCTTATTTTAGAAAAAATTGTATTTCATAGATATATTTAAATTTTGGGATAGATATCAATAAAACAAAAAAAGTCACATTTTGAAAATTTCACAGTTAAAATTAAAAATTCAAATTAAAAGGCTTAGAACTACCCAAGAACTTTTTTTTAAATTTAACAGTATAAAAGTTGACTTTGTCTCTGAGCTGTTTATTGGTTGATAAGTTAATTCGTTATGATAGTTTGCTGATGTATTGCGTTAAAATTGACATAGAAATTGCTAAGTACCTTTAATCATGATTAAAATTGCGTTCTTTGTTTTTAATTTTATTATTTTAATTATAGATAGCTGGATCTATTTTGGAAATTAGTACAGCAGTGTCTCATAGCAGTACTGATGAAGTATGTCTTCTATATCATAATTTTTATATTTGTATGATCCTATATCTCAACACTAGAGAATATTGTTTTCAATCACTTTAGCGTGTTGGCCATTTTGGAAAAAATTTTAGGGCCTGTGCCTGGACTGCTATACAGATCAATTCTGGTTCTAAACAAGTTTTTTGAAAATAGAAATATTCATTCAAAATTTTTTTTAATTTTTGAATGAATGAATAAAAAATGAACATGAATATTAATCTACTTAATTTTTATTTCCTTATTCTTATTTTCATTTCCTTATTTAGTTAATAATGTTCCACTCACTTAATAATCTATAGAAAAATTAAACTGCTTTTCAGACGAAAAAAAAATTTGTTTTCACTCATTCACACTTAACCCTTTAACTGTGGTAGATATTTTATGTCTTATTTCCCAGAAATGGTAGGAAAATTTCGAAAATTATTTAAAACTTTACTGAGTTATTCACAAGTTTGACTGTGCTATATTCTGAAACAATGAAAGTATATTATGAGAACCAAACTTCTGTAAACAACTACTACATAAAATAACAGAAATCACCAGCTTAGAGTAAAAAAATTTTGGCCTGTTATTTATCACATGAAAAATACGGAAATATACATCAGTCACACACAACATGACAGTTCCAAAATAAGGAAATTTACATCAGTCTCAGTTAAGGGTTAATTTTTGTTTACAATTATTTGTAAAAAACTCATCTTGTTGCGTATTTTTTGAGCACGCCAAAAAAATTTTTTTTTTTCTTATTTGACTTTTAGTGACGGTCAAGTAGAATCTTTAAGCAAAATTTTTTTTCACTCTTCACACAAGAAATGACCTAATAGAGTTGCTTAATAACAATATTGTGTTAGAAAAAGTAGTATATTTTGACCTTCCAACAATGCTATTTAAGTTGTATTTAAAGTTATAAACCCATCCTAAAACAACAGTCTTCAATAATTCCAACCTAAATCCGCATTCTTCAATAATTCCACCCTAAAACCATGCTTTTCAATAATTCCACCCTAAAACCGCACTCTTCAATAATTCCACCCTAAAACCGCACTCTTCAATAATTCCACCCTAAAACAACAGTCTTCAATAATTCCACCCTAAAACCGCACTCTTCAATAATTCCGCCCTAAAACCGCACTCTTCAATAATTCCACCCTAAAACCACACTCTTCAATAATTCCACCCTAAAACCGCACTCTTCAATAATTCCACCCTAAAACCACACTTTTCAATAATTCCACCCTAAAACCTCACTCTTCAATAATTCCACCCTAAAACCGCACTCTTCAATAATTCCACCCTAAAACCGCACTCTTCAATAATTCCACCCTAAAACAACAGTCTTCAATAATTCCACCCTAAAACCGCACTCTTCAATAATTCCACCATAAAACCGCACTCTTCAATAATTCCACCCTAAAACCGCGCTCTTCAATAATTCCGCCCTAAAACCACACTCTTCAATAATTCCGCCCTAAAACCACACTCTTCAATAATTCCACACTAAAACTAGCAATATAATATGGGATTTATGACCTGAATTTGGGTGCTTATTTAAGTATACTCTTTAATCATATTCCATTACTTTATTGCAGTTTAATTTTTTTATAGGAACCAGAAAAAAGCATTCATGCATTGACAAGTCCATTCTCTGCATTAAGTAAGGTTTATCAGTTTACTTTTAACTTATAGCTATACATACAGCTTGCAGCTTGTTAAATGAAACTGATATCATAATCTAACTAATGTAATATTAACACCGACTAGTTTTTTTGTTTTACAGCCCATAAAGCCTACTGAGTATGGATGTTGGTCGGTAATAGTTATAGTTATTAATAAGCCATTTAAAATTCTTGTTTTTAGGTTGTGAAGTGGAATTTTATTTGTTAAAATGTCTATTCTTGCATTAAGGCGAAAGTTTAATTGATGTGATTTAATAGTTGAAAATATTTGTATTTTACTCATTGCCATATTAGAGAGTAAATATTAATAAAAGTAATACTTTTAGCCACAAAATTTTTTTGTTTTTTAATACTATGTCAATTTGACAAAATTTTAGGATCTGTAGGGTCCATGAAATGAGAATTCAGTTTATCTTGTTTACTGGAAATGCAGACAAACTGATGATCTGCATAGCTCAAAATGATGAACTTAGCTTGTATAAAATATACTTCTATTAAAGTGGAAATCATGTAACTTTTTATTCTAAAGTCAATTAATTATGGGCGTGTATGCAGGATTCGGTTAATGAATTAGATATGTTTACTAGTTTCGTTATCTACGGGTTCTGAAGATCACTTCATCATGTTCTAAGATAACTATTTATGTCTGATGGTTATGTTATGTTATGTATTATGATATGAGTTATTTTATGAGAATTTTATTGTTAGAATTTTTCATGACATCTTAGAGCATTTGAAAATTAAGAACGCTAATTAAACTGCGGTTCATACAGACTTAATTTTACTATTAGAAATTTTTTTGCGTTTAGCTGATAAAAGTAGCAATCCTGCAGTATAGAAGTAATAACATTTTAAATAATAGTTTGGAACTCTTATTCAAATGCTGGCAAAACAATTTGTGTATTGTGCAGAATTTTGACAGCAGGGAACCCCTCGATGATGACCTTGCATTTTAATAGATTTATTCTTTGTATATTTTTTAATTTTAAAATATTTTAAATTATTTAACTGAATAATGACTGAGATGTCATAAAACTCAGAGTAACTTTTTATATGAATTTAGAATTTACAGTATACCTATTTATAACACCATGTAATTTGTCTCAATAAATAAACTTAAGTTTATATGTAAACTGTAACTATAGGAGATTGTCAGAGCTACAATTATAAACTGTTAAACGACAAAATACATTTCTTGATGGAAATATATATCATATAAATATATACTATATATAAACAACTGATTGTTTTTAAAATAATTTTTTTTAGCTACACAAGCATTTGCTTGTTGTGATAAAGTTTCACGAACACCAGGACCCAAATCTGAAGAAGGTAAAATCAATTTATATGAATATAATATAAATATAAATCAATTTATATATTTTTAAGTGCAAATATTGTTTTGCATAATATGGTCATTTTGTTTCGCAACCGCATTTAAATTCTTATATCATTGGTTTTTCCTCTTATTTTATTTTTTTGTTCAGGAAAATATATCTTGAACCTTAACACTAAAATCAATCTTTTAACTTTTATATCATTTGTTATATTATTTTCTTTGAAACTAACTAGTGTGAGGACACTAGAGAGTATTGAATTTACTTTCGAATTCTTTTTATAACTCAGCAAGATTGATCTATGGGAACGTGCAAATAAAAAAAACCTACGGTGATTACGTATAAAACCAAAATTGAAAACAAATCTTATTGATCTAAAACTCAGTTTAAAAAACCTATAATATATATTATCCTTTTCATATCACGGAAATACTACTTAAGAGCAAGTAACTAATATTTCCATGATAAAAATACAAAATTTTTCAAAAAACTTACAAAGTACCATATACACATAGAAATTTTTACAAAAAATTCATTCAAATAGTTTGAAATTTTTTTGTTACTTCTTTCTGCCAGGTAAACAAAACTACATGGATAATCGTAGCAGCTCAGAAAACTTGTTGTTCTTCAAATACCCCTCTGAAACCAATCACGAAAAAAGTGATTTAATGACACCTACCAATGAAAAATTGCAAAATTTATCTAAAAATCATGCTGATATGTTAACTCCACAAGAATATGAATTAAAATCAGCACAATCATCAGCCGTTTCAGATGGTAATGATTTAAGTCGCTCTCAACATGAAATTGATGATATTCGAAAACGATTAAAACATCTCTCAATGTGTAAGTCAATTAATTTTTGGCTACTGTTTTAAATTTCATCTTTCCCCTTTTCATTAAAATCTAGCAGACTATATTTTGAGAATAAGAATTTCATTTTTTCCTGTCACTTCAGTATTAAGTATGCTTTAATGTTTAATTCATTAGATATAATTATATATATATATTTTGCTTTTATTTATTTTAAAATTTTGATTTCACTTTTGTGGTAAGACCTACTTAATCCCCGGCTTGGCTTTAGAACGTTATTAGTTTATTTGCAGGTCACAAGATATGGGGTCTTTACTGCTACAAATAAACTAATAGAATAAGAATAGTTGATATACCAATTGTTATCCCTGTTGCTGAATGATAATGAAAAAAAAATATTTCACCATTCTGACATTTTGTTTTTATCTTTTCACCATAATTTAAATCTGCAGCGCACTTACAACTCATGCTAGCATTTTTCGTTCCATTTTAATTCTGTTTTTAAATTGTGCTTTTCTGATGTTATTCTCAAAAGTAGAGAGAGAGAGGTCCAGAGAGTGATAACTATAAAGAGTTTCTAGATAAAAGAAAAAAACTTTTTGCATTTTAAAAACTTCAAAATATTTTCTTTGGTAAGTTATTTAAAAATATTCCATAGATTTGCTCCAAATTTATCAAAAGTGCTATCTTGAAATTTTATGTACATCACATATCATTTTTAAAGGCAGAATAAAATATAAGATATTTTTCTTATTTAAATTCAATCAACATCTTATTCTATGTTACTTTGTATGACTTGGCATTAGAGCGTGATGATGCCCATGTTAAAATATGTGCACATTGAATAATAAATTTTAGAAAATCTTGGCTTAATGAGCTGACGTTATATTGATAAATGAAATAATGATAAATATGAAAGTTGTAACTTAAGAGATTAATGAAATGCTATATCTGACATTCTACTATAAGAAATAGCGGTATTGATAATTTCAATATTTTGGCCTGTGGCATAAATTTTACTATTGTCATAATAAAAAAAGTAGACTGTCAGAGAAAGGTTTTATGGCTGGTGGTATAAGATATACAGTGGAAAGTTGTTGGATTGTAGGTTCTTACTCTAAACTATGGAGGGGATTCTAGGGTGTCTTTACTGCTTTGGTTTAATCTGTGTTTATCATGGTGGGTGGCTGAGATTAGTCTCAATCATTTTGTTCTTCACAGTCGTTTGGTCTAATAAACCACAGCAGTAATAATTTAACTTTACCCTAACAACGGCACCCTTCTCTCAAAATTTTGCTACAACATACATTATGTTTTTTTCGTCATAAAACAAATCCCTAATTTAGTACACCTAAAAAATATTTATTACTCAAATTTTAAACCATTTAAAATTTTAATGATTAGCAATGTTGTATAATTTAGGTAAACCTGCTATGAAATCAGGCCAGCACAATGGTGAGTCTAAATTTTACCTTTTATTTATTTATTTTTTTGTTCTAATCTGTTTCTTTCTATACAAATCAATAAAAGATAGAGATAAGGAAATAAATTATCAGCAATTCAGATTTTGATATTTTTTACCCTAAATTTAACGTCATTCATGTATTTCCTTTACACTTTCCTCAGCTGGGGCAGAGCATTACATAGTTGTGTTTTCAAATGCTAGATAACATCAAAGATATGGGAAAAATATAACTTTGAAAAATAATTTTTGTTTTTTATTTGGATAAATGGGCCAAGGTAAGTAGTTTTGCTTTTAATAAAGCGATGGTAATATAATTTTTATCACGACATGCTATTCTCAGGAGAATGATACTATATATCTTTTACACTTTCTTAAAAAAAAATCTATCGTTGGTTCAAATTCAATAATGCTTTATAAAGCCTAGCTGATATCAAATTTTTAGAAACATGTTTATTTTAATTTTATAAGATTTGCTATATATGATATCGAACATTTAAAGGTATTAATACAACAGTATTAGCTGTGATAATTTATAAAATATTATTAATACAATATTCCAAAAATTAATTTCCCTTTTTCAATCTTCAGGGAATTATTCTGTAAGAAAATTTAATTTCTGTGGTGAAGATCAAATGATTTTATTTAGTTAAAAAGATTTTTTTTTTTTTTTTAACTAAGCACTCTATATTCTATATTTGCAATTTGGGAGAAAGAAATTAAACTATTAAAATTTAAGATTTCTTTTTTGAAAGGATTCATGTATGTAAATCTCCTAAGGAATTGTATGTAATAATTTCCATTTTGGGTATAGAGTAAATCAATAGCTTATTGTTATCAGATGCTCTTGTTTGTGTAAGTAGACTACAATGTTACAGAATTTTATAATTTATTTTGTTTTCAATATAGATCACAAATTCACATCAAAAACCCCTGTCAATGAAGTTTCTACACCATTGCAGTCTTCTCTAAGTTACAAATATACAACAGTAACTCCAAATGAATCTGCTATCCTATCACAGCCTTCAGATTACAAATTTATAGCAAAAACAACTCTCAATGAATTTGCTACTCCTGTAAAACCTGTATTTAGTCCCATACACGAACCTTTAACTCCATATACACCCTATCATTCAAATGTTAAAGCACGAAAAAACGATGTCAACTTGGTCACACCTCTTGGAAGTTATCAAGATGACAAAGAAAACCTTCAACCAATCTGTTCAGATAATCTTTTAAATTTTTCATTACCGCAGATATCTGAAGATTTATCTACTCCGATTTCAAATTTTAAAACATCTTTAAATTTTGAAGAAACACCGTTCATGCAGACAGCAAGAAATACTTCTTTGTTAGATTTTACACCAGTTTCTTCTCATAAACCTCCTCACAATTTAATAAATTTTACTCCGTTTAAGGAAAAAAATCATATTACAAATGATGATGTAGATGATTTTATCGAAGAAGTACTTTCTAACACTCCTGGTTAGTTGATTTAAAATATATTTTAATATTGTTCCTAGTTTAATTTGTAATTACTTTTCAGAACAAACCATGGAGAAATGATGCAATGAAATATGCAAACAACTCTTTCATAATTTATGTTAATTATCCTGTCTGATAATTTCTAGTTTCTTAGGCCAAGGTCTGAAAATAAGTAAATTTTGTAGTTTGATTATCATTTTTACTCTACCATTATTTTTGATGTAATTGATGTAATATAAGATCGG
>JAUZNK010059489.1:0-15050 GCA_035046665.1 Euphysa ruthae
CTTCGGCTCATGTGTCTCAATGCTCTGAGTTAGAGAAAAACTGACTTGGTGCTGCAACAATCAAAATCTAAAATTACTAGAGATAAATCCTATGCAGACGACTTAAACAAGAACGTGGTATTGTATAAAGTTGAGTACGTAAGTTTGTACAGTTGAGTTTGTAAAAGTCTGTATTAGGTTATATTCATGTTATAACTGAATTATAAGCTAACTTATATGTGTGTAACCTCAGCTTATCCAATACAAGTTTTAAACTGAATGTAATATATCTTGTGCTAATAAATACGAATAACGAATAGATCCTTGATTTATCATAATGTTTGAAATTGCCACTCTTACTACGTAAAAATTTAGTTATGTAAGTAGGGATGTCAAGCCTTTTTAAAAACAATACCAACAATTCATTTGGTATCATGTGAAAGACGAAATCATGCGATTTCCAAAAAGGTCTCATTTGTCTCGACAGCTACTATGGTTCAATAGTTATGACTGTTTGAAAGCGCAAATCTGATCAAATTTCCTGTCAAAATCTCTTAACATTTTTGACATGAAAGTAGGGACAAAAGTGAGTGTCAGGGGGTAAATTTTGATATATTGTGTCATAAGTCAACCAAAAAAATTCTAAATAACCTCAAATTTGGCAAGCAGCTCACTAAAAACCATAATTTTTTTTTTTTAATTTTTTATTCAGGGGGAAGATAGAGGCTTTTCAGGGGGTAAATTTTGACATATTGTGTCATAACTCAACCAAAAAAATTCTCAATGACATATTCTTATACAAAGCAATAAGTTTTTTTCAGCAATTTATCAACAAGGTAAGATATTTGTCTTTCAGGGGGAAATTATAAATAACACAAAATTTGGCAGGCAGATGCTGAAAACAATTTTTTACAAAAAGCCATATATTCCTTTTGAGAAATTTTTAACAAGGCAAAATATGGGCCGACGAAAGGGTTAAATGTTCAAAATATCGAAAACACAAAATTTGATGACGTGTAGATACTAAATTTTTTTGCTTTACAAAAAAAAATGAAAAAAAAAGTAAAAAATATATTAAATTTTATTATGCTAAAAGCATAACATGCGTGGTTATTCCAGTCCCCTCGTTAAACAAATATAACGATACTATTCATGACATTAGTAGTTTTTAACAGAAGATTTTTTAGATACGATTAATCGAAAAATAATTTGAAATGCTAACTTAAAAGCCTAATTTCAAAATTAAATCTACGGTCATTGACTGCCAGAGGATTAAGTTAACCTTAATTTTTTGATGAGCCAAATTAATTCCAAAAACTATCATCCATTCTATTATTCAATAACTTCTATCCATCATAAAAACTAAATAAATTTACTTTAACAATTTTCACATAAAACTTCAACCAATCTCAAAAAGAAATTTTCCAAAGTGTAACATGTATAAATTACAATTTTCAAAACTGATACTCCAATTTAAAATTTTTTCTATTTTCTATAGCTTATCATTATACTTTAGCCATATTTTATGAAAGCACATGTAATTTTTACTTACAATATATCCAGTTTCCATAACTGTTGAACTGGTTGTATTACATAACTTAGAATTTAGTTTTATAGGAAAATTTTATTTTCTACGCCAAAACTCCTTTAGAATAGTTTATCACACCCAAAATAAAAAAACTGTTTTTCAACACTGATTTTAGAATATAAGAATAAAAACAGGGAGAGCTAAAATTTTTAAGGGTAAAAGCTTGATAAAAATATTGCATAATTCCTTTTCAGATTACTATGTGAATCAAATTTTGCGTTTTCAGTATTTTAAACATTTAACCATTTCAACGACCCATATTTTGCCTTGTTAAAAATTTATCAACCACACTTTCATGTCAAAAAAGTTAAGAAATTTTGACAGGAAATTTGATGAAGTTTGCGATTTCAAACAGCCATAACTATTGAACCGTAGTAGCTATTGCGACAAATGAGACCTTTTTGGAAATCGCATGATTTAGTCTTTCACTTAATACCAAATGATTTTTTCTGAGTTATTGTTTTTAAAAAGGCTTGACATCCTTACTACTATTATCCATGTAATCAATTCTCAGAAAAATTTTCGTTTAAAACAGCGTTTATTATTTCACTATGTTTCTCAACGGATAAAGATGTTACCACTGGAAATAAATCACCTTCGATAAGTTTAATAACAAAGTACTCATACTTTAGGGCTGTGCTTTTTCTGAAAACATTTTGAGGCTTTTTTAGTTCCATGTATGCCCACTTATTAAATGTTGGATTTCCTTGATGCGCTTTTTAGTGTTTACGCTGTTCTCCTGCTTGTAAATCGTAGAAAATTTTGACTTCATCTTCATGCTTTGCTATTAACACATGGGCTGCATTCTTACGATAGAGATATTTTTGCATGATTTTTGTAGAAGTAATCTCTGTTTTATTATTAGTGAAAGTTTCTCTATTTATGTTTATTTGGATTTCAAATCGTCTAAATTCTTCTTGTACAAGAATAGAGTAGAGGTGTTTTCTTGAGGGTCCACGAACAATTTATCATTCCTTCAATGGTAATTTTCCTATAGTTAGTAGATTTGTGCTAATATGAAATGCCTCAGCTTTTTTGTTCCAATATTAAAAATAAAGTTCTCCTTTCCAATTGCATTTTTAATTTGATATACAATTTAAATCTTTAAGCCCTTATCAGTCGCTGCAGGGAATGGTTTTACGATTAACGATGTTTTCACAAAGCTTTTTGGATGCTCAGTTTTGTTTGTTCCATCGGCATAAAAAAGCTGTCAAATGATCGGTTTTTTTGTTTTTTCTTTCATCTTTTGTTATAAAACTTGATTTTCTTCTCTTAGAAGGCTGGAAAATTAATTCTCATTTTTTTCTATCTCTGAGGTCGATTTGTTTTTTTTTTTCAATTTCAAAGTATTCACAGAGTGAAACTTCCAAAATTGGTGTTTCTGTCTCAGAATATGTTTCCTCTGTTTAATAGGTTTAATAGGTTTGAACCTATTGGACTAGAGAAAATTAAATCCTCAACAACTTGGAAAACTGGTGAGGAAATTAGAGGATATGTCAAAATAGTAATTTTTGTTTTGATATGTACAGTAAATGTGGGAAGATCCATCAATTGATTCTTTTGACACTTACAAACCTTTTCAGATAAGAATCGCTTTTCTTGATACTTGTTGGTTGATAGTTTACTGATCATAAAAAGAAAATATTCTGGCATTAATTCATTTATTTGCTCGTTAACCGCTTCTCGTATTTTGCATAAAGGTTTCACCAAAACCGAATTATCTACTGCAACAAACCAAACTAAATCACTGGTCTCAGAACTTAGTACTTGAATAGCAATTTCGTTTACCTGAAAAAAATATTACGTGTTATCGGGTGATGGCTGTATCTAAAAATAACCCTCTGATAATTTTTTTTAAACTCCATTTTCGTATATTTTTCATTTTGTAATATATGCAAACCATACTCAAAATATTATACTGTTAGATGATAACTGATACCAACTTTGACAATCTTATCAAGTATTTGTGTATATTACTACTGAAAACCAGGGTAAAAAATTTTTAAACTTACAACTTGTAAAAACGTTTTCGGGGAAATTATATAAAAGTAATTTGTGAATTGTGTAATAATAGCAGAGGTAAATGGTAAAGAGTGTCAGGTAGGGCAGACATTACCCTGAAATCTTGAAACTGATGCCCCGCATTTTATTTATAAAGCATTTATTATAAATAAAAAATATTTTGTGTTGGAAAAAATTTTAAATGATCATAATTCAGTTTCATCAATTTGTTAATTTTCGCTCAAATAATGTTCCTCAAGAAATACACGTCAGATTCCACATGTTAGATGTAGTCTGGACGTTATACACAGTAAGAGACATGAAGTTAACAGCTTTGTTACTTTACGGAAACTGTAAAAATAATAAAAATTTTATTTGCAAGTGTACGATATTACTATTAAGAGGGCTATGTCACTATATGTAAGATAACAGAATAACCGTACCCTAAACTTTTTAAAACGGCTTGCAGCTTAGGTCGGAGCAGGAGGACTATTTACCTTTCCCAAAAGGCTGTATTTCGTCTATCAATGAAAGGTTTTTGAAATAAAAATTTAAAAACCCAGCAAAATTGTCACCTTTAAAATTGTAACGAATCATTAGAGCAATAAATATGTTTTGTGGACAAAATTTTTAAAATAACGAATGAAAAAAGTATAGCTATTTTTTTTTTATCTTATTTTAAACAGTAAACTAAACTTGTGATTATCGGCTCGATTCTATGCACTTTTGCTCTGTCGTTGTTTTAGATAAATGAACTCTTGATTTTGTTCGATATTTTTGTTTTTTCGTTCCTTACGTTTTTAAGTTTTGTGGATTTAATTGATTTCAAAAATTATTACTTTGTTTTTTTTTTTATTTACGCATATTCTTTTTGAAACGATTATATAATTTCAAACAAAAAGTCAGAAAAACCACTACCTGATATATTCGAAAATTTGTCTGATTTTCGTCAAAATATATTTTTTGCAAATTATGTTATATGTGTTTTGTGCAATAATTACACACAAAAAGCAAATTCTTAACTGAAGTGGACACTATGCAGGATGATTCCTATTAAATTGATTAAGTATATAAGTAAGTATTTGTACTGCCACAAGCAAATATACATACATAAGTTATGAAAATAAAAAGACAATAGAAAACAGCAAAATAACAACAAGAATAAACATTAAGATAAAAAAACAAACAGTAGCAAGGATGTGCACGAAAATTGTTTGTCACAACAATATTTCCATTGTGGTCCCGTTATACATAACACACAAAAACATAGAAACTGATTATCCGAAGCATGGCAAAAAAAAAAAAAAAAAAAAAAATTATGGTCTATATTTATTAGGTCTGCGAACTATCCAGACAGGTAAAAAATATTTTCTTGATCTTTGTTTAAAAAAGTTATAGTTTGTGATTGATTTTATTTCATCAGAGAGCATTTTCCATATAAAGGGATCTTTTGATGACAGATAATTTTTTTCCTTGGTAGATCTTCTCAAGGTGTATCTAGCCTTAGATGGCTGTTGCGTAGAAAGATTTTTCTATTTTCAGAAATTTTAAAGATTTCAGACATATAATTTAATTTGGATGTACGGTTGAATTTAAATGCATGTGCAATAATACCCTGATATTGCGACATAGTGCCAATTTATGGCTCATACTGCTCAGTACCAATATCGGCACGAATATTCATATTTAAACAAAATGTTATATATTTATTTTGTGCACTTTTCAAATGGATTTTAAGTGAATGGTTGAGGCCTAAATACCAAGCAGAACATGTAAAATAATTGCTTTTCGTGGAAATAACGTCAATTGAAAACGCTTCTAAAAAAGCTCCTAAATATTAAAAAAAATATATATATCTATATATTTTTGCCTGAAAATTTGTTAGTTATGTCGTTGGTTCTTCAATAGCATGTGCGGAAGATTTGTGTGATTAGCTGCTTCCTGAAATTTTAAATTTTTAAAGTTTTCTGTTCTTGAAAAACATCCTGTTCACAAATATATTGTCAATTACCCTTGCCTGGGCAAAAACAGCAGGTAATTGTGAATATCTTGAAAAATTTTTAGAACCAATGGTAAGCAAGGGTAAATTTAAAACAAGTAGGAGCTCGTGAAGTCAGAGGGAGTAACAGTTTTTTGCAAATAAATTTTATATAATTTAACCAAAATATCGAGCTCCTTTAAAACACCATGTGATCATATTCAGCATATGTAGACAGGATTAAGCAAACTGTATTATGTTTATTACCCAGCTAATCATTTATATTCATAAAAAAAAGTTAGTTACCAGATTGTTTTAAACGTCTAATTTTTTAATTGGATCTAGAGCAAGGTTGTATTTAGGTGGAAGATGTGCTTTACTTTTGCCATAAGGAACATCATAGATGATAACTATCCTTTGCTTGTGGCCATGAAAAAAAGTTTTATTTTTTTTTTTTATTTTTTCGTTTTTGATATTTGATCATATCATGATACTGAATGGTTTGAGGCAGAAAAAAAAAAAAAAAAAAAATCTTGAAAGTTTTATCCCTCCAAGCTGCATTTTTTTCTGTTGTCTTGTAATTTTCATAGCTAATGTACATTTGTTTGTGGCTGAATAAATACATACTTAACATTTTTTGGGGACCTATCGATATCCCAGCAAATTATCACCATGTTTACACTTGTGCTGGATTACATTTGAGCCAGAGCAACTTTTATACCGGGTAGGCCTTCTGTTTACATCGGGGCTTTGATAAATATGTATGATAATTGTGACGAGTTGCACTGACTTGTGAGTGTAGGATCAATAATGCGCTGACACAACCTATTTGTAAACACCTAAACGGTAAAAAAGTTGCGCCGATTTCAAATCACATTTAGAATTGACGTCATAACTTTAATTTTTACAAAGAAGAAAATCTGCTTATACCACTTATAAAATAATAGCTGAGTTCAAAATTAATAGCCTGTGTTCCAGACCATTCATAAACTTATAAAATCTAAGTTTATGAATGGTTTGAAACTCAGGCTGGCAACTAAAAGATCTGTTTGCAGTTTACTTATTGTTGAGCTGCATAAGGTGGTACCTATAGAATAAACCTAACTATTGAATCGCTTATAATTGTAAACCAGTTTCTTTTTTAGCATGTTCTTAATAATAAAAAAAAGATGATAATAATCATCTTGAAAAAAAAAATCACTCATGTGTAATTAATTACGTCACAATTGCATTAATTATGAACAAAACGACTACACATTATTAACATGCTATTTGAAAAATTACCAGTCCAAGTTTAATGAAATTTTGACTAATTATCTATTACCTAATTACCCATTTTGAGGATAGCTGAATCTAAAATTTGTTTTCATCAATTTTTATCAGGAAAAGCTAAAATCATCACAGCCAGAATGATTATGTCAAAAAGCCAATATAATTTGACCTACAATACCTTTCAAATAGTTCAATACATTATAGCACTGAAACAGAGTAGAGTTATTCAAAAATTTAAGAGGTTTTCGATCAATTTTTTCTAAGAAATCATGTTTTTTGTTTAAAAAAAATATCGTAAAATCTGAGAAAAAAATTATAACTAAAATCCACTAGCAATATAAGTTACTGATGGTTCTTTTTCTTTTTCTATAACTATTAACCCTTTATTTACAGCTCTGATTTGCTTTCACATTTTTTTTTTTTTTTTTTTTGTCTTGTCTGTTGACTTAATGTCCATTTTTTGAATATTTTTGTTGTTTTTTGTATTTTACCACGCTCCATTGGAATATCGCTACAAACAGATCAATGCGAAAAAAAAGTTGCAGAGTTTTGATTTGCAATGCTGGTCAAGAAATATTAATGGCTCTGGTACACCTACTCCAAATTATAATTTTAATAGCCTCTCCCCCTTCCAAATTTAAAATAACATCAAACCAAAAATATTCCAAAGTTTTTGCTACTTTGAGCTTTACCAATACAGAGAGGGACACTATATATTGCAAATGAGGAAAAAAATTTGCTGCTAGGGCGTAACCAAGGATAAATTTATATACCCTGATTTAATAAAGTAGTTTATCATTTTTTTTCTTGGATTTTTTAAAAATAAACTGTACAGTAAAAAAAAACATCAAATTTGTATATAGAAACTAAAATTATCCAAATTTTGAAAAAGGTTTTTTCTGTACGTAACACCCTAGATTTCAATTTGTGTATTGTTTTAAACATAGAAATTCATTACATCACAGCGTTTTTGCAAATGAGCAACCCATTCACTATCCGTCAATAAACAGACAATTTGTTAATTGCGAAAAGATCTATTATAATCGTCAAATATGCACAAAAGTTGCTCCAATTTAAATAGGCTTAGTTTATTTTTTAGTTTCTGGCTCGACGCAAAAGTGATCTGATACAATGTAAACATGATATGATGTTCGAATCTCATATCAAGTTTATCCCGGGGTCCATAATTGGGCTGGAAAACTAAAATTTATATAATGAAACTGATTACTATACTGTTATGCAGTACCTGGAGTACTGCAATCAGTATAGGATAACTTAGAAATAAATGGTATACCCACATCAGTAGGCGGTGATAAACTTGAACAGACTGTTGACAGAACGATAAGTGGCAATCATCATTCTTATACATGTGATGTTTACCATTTTTGGGTTCATAAGAGATGTAAAAAATTCAATGATATAGATTTTAAAAGCTCACCAAAAATTTCATGCTCCTCCCGTCCATTGTGGTTTTGTATCGCTTGTATTTCTGACTTTTTCTCTTTAGTGATCCAACGGATAAGTAATTTTCCTGCTTTCTGATCAATAATACTTACCCATATATCTTTCGATGATCTACCGCCTGATCTAACTAAGTGTTTTTCCGTCCTTAACCAAGCAATATACTTTTGCTGACTACGCTAAATTTATTCTTCAGCAAAATTCTCATCATTTTGATGAACATTTTGATGATGAATTTACTCAACCCTCAATTACCTGCAAATATTAAGATTAGAGGATTTCTTTTCTTTCAAGTTTGGCACAACCCCATTCTCCATCACTGATATGATTATTGCCTCTTTAGCTTTACACTATGATGAACTAAGCACCATGATTGTCAGACTAAACTTTGAATTTAATATTATTGGTATTAAGGAATCTAAAATAAAAAGCCATATTCGTATGGCAGTTATAATTGAAATACCGGGATACAGTGTTGAACGCACACCTAATAAATCTTCACATGTTGGTACCCTCTTATACATTTCTGGTAAACTAAATTATCATCCTAGAATTGATTTAAACAAAATTATGTACAAATATTTATCGCTTGCGTTCAATTTTATGTAAACTTCATGTCCCAAAAAATGTAATATCATTATTGGATGCAATAATGATATCATCCACAATATGATATCATCCGATGATGTCATATATGATTTTAATGTTATTTACCTATCTCTTCTACATCAAAAGCTATCTTGAAAAAAAAATTTTATTCCTTATCGGGAACTTTAATATTGACCTTGTAAAATGTGATTCTAGCAAAGACATTTCTGAATATTTCACTTCACTAACTTCTTCTAACAATAATATACATGTTACTTCATGTTAACAAACTACAATATAAGCAAACAAGAGCAAAATATCATAAAATCAAAATATATAGAGATATACTTGAATTATTTTATAAAATATAAGTATTTACGCATTTAATATTTAAAGTATATACAAAGCAAAATCAAAAATCACCTGAGACTGTTATGCGCGAGTCGGAGGGGAAACCTAAAATATAAATTTTGGCAAGACTGCTGATTATCTTTTCATCGGACCCTTGATTGAGGTGCTGATTAAAAGTGGCAAGAGTTCTGTGAAAATCACCTTCTGCAATAGTTGCGTGTTATTCTGATTAGTAAAAATATAAAAACTAAATGTAAAAAATAGAAATGCTTACGAAAAAAAAAAAAGAAAAAAAAAAAGAAATGAGTCATCATACAGTTCAATTATAATTTATAATGCATCACAAAAAAAGAGATTTTAACATTTTTTAAAGATATTAAAACTTTTGACACCTTTTACTTGACAGCTTAGAGAGTTCCATTGTTTAGGACCTCTATAGGAAAGGAAAGAGAATGTTCTACATACTTACAAGAAATTTTTGGTTGAACAAAATTTTTTAATTTTAGTTGTTTGGTTTTGTGAATTGACCCATGAAATATTAGCATAAGAAAAATGACTGAATAAAATTGAAGTACAAAAGTTTACGAGAATGAAGGTTAAGATAGGGTCTCGATTTGTAGAGAATATCAATAGCACACGCGAGTTTAGATTCAAGGTTTAATTCAAAGATTAATGTGACATTTCCATGATAAGTTTTCACCAATTCATACACCCAGGAAGTTAAAGCAGCAACCTCGTTCAATAGTTTTATTATTCATCGGTAGATTTGGGAATTTTTGATGAAGGTTGCCAGATTGGGTCGTCATGTGGAATAGTGCGAAATTGGTTTTGTCAATATTTAAAGACAGTTTGTTGGCTTTGAACCATACTTTGTATTTTTCAAATTCCTGATTCATGACGTGGAATAGGGTTTTGGGATAGTTTTATCTAAGGAGAAGGTTTATATCTTCAACAAACATTATTATTGAAATAGCGCTGAAGGCTTTGTACATATCATTGATGTAAATTGAAAAAGTAGAGGACCCAGAATCGATTCTTGTGGAACACCAAAAAAATTTCTTTTAAACCTGTGTTTTTTTTGAAGTCAAACTGCTTTCTGGATTTTAGATAAATTTTAAACCAGTTAAACGATTTCCCTTTAATCCATAATAATCTAATTTGTGAAACAAATTACTATGATCAAATGTATCGAAAGCTGGAGAAAGGTCAATAAAAAGACCTAGTAAAAATTTTCTATCTTCGAAAGATTTAGATATTTGATCAACAGATTCAACGATGTTGAGTAGAAGAATTTTTTTGAAAGCCAAACTGTTTATTATAAAGCAGGTTATTTGAAGTAATGTAAGTATAGAGTCTGTTGTACAGGAAGCTTTCGAATTTTTGATTGTAGTTTTTGATAGTAGTTGGAAAGCTGGGTCACCCTTTTTAAAGATAGGATATATTTTGGTAGTTTTTAAGAGATCAGGAAAAATTCCTTCTTTTAAAGATAAATTTAGGATGTAAAACAAAGGCCTTCGTATACTAGTTACAATATGTAAAATAATGTTACTGTTTAATTCGTCATAAACAGCAGCTTTATTAGATTTAAGAGTAGAAATAGGGTCATTAAGTTCTTGAAGAGCTAACACGTTATCAAGGAAACTTAGTTAACTTTACCGTCAAGGAATTCTCTAAAATTGACACCCACAGGAGGTATATTTTTGAGGCTAGGTTTAGACCAAATTTGACAAAACAGTTATTAAATTCACTACTTATTTTTTGCTTATAATAGATAGATTACCCATTAAGAGTTTTTTTACGTCCAGTTATTTCATTAACTATTTGCCATAACTTCTTAAAATCCGATTTGTGTTTGTTTAATAGTTTTGAACAGTATATTGTATTCGATTTGTTAAGAACTTTTTGGAAAAAGTTTTTATATCCTTTAGTTGTTCTGATGATAGGACGATGGGGATTTCAGAAACTTGTTACAAAGCTTTTGTTTTCTTTTTGAGGAACTTTTTTATCCGTTTGTTACTCAAGGAACTTTTATTTCTTTTCTTTAGAGAGTTATTTCGGATAAAGGACATGTTTTATTAAAGATGCTTTGAATTTTTTCAGATGAGTGTGAGAAAGCAGAGTCAGTGTTTTTGTGTTTTAGGACATCATCCCACTTTGTTTCTACAAGATCCATCTTAAAAGAGTCCAAGTTTTGTTTATTTGTGTTTCTTTTGGAAAACGTTTTTTTAAGAATTTTTCGTTTATTAAAAATTTAACGAATTATAAAAAATTTAGGAAAGTGATCAGGTGTATCAGTTTTATATATACCTTATAAGGTTATAATTTAAACTGTGGGCAGAAATTCATTTTCCATACTATCTCTAAGTTTCTGAGCAAAACTTATTGTGTAATGCATTTTGGTCGGATTGTTTGGTTGAGCGAACTTCATAGGCGTAACTGGGCGTTCTAAGTACTCCAAAACCAGCTATGTGGGCGTTTTTAGAAATATAGTCTCGGCAGTTTGTTAAATCGAATTCTCCAAATTTTTTTTGACGTTTTATGTAAAGCTATTTGTTTAAGAATAATTTCAATTCACTGTTTTTAATAACATAGATTTAGGTTTCATGCGTTCTCACATGGGTATATTTCTCTGGTTCAAAAAGGTGTTGTTGGAAAAACAGCTGCATTGCTTGATACTCTGGTAGAAAATACAATAATATAATTTTCTAATTCTTTAAATCTTTATTTTTTTGCATTTATCTGACTTTTCCTGTATTTATCTACTTTTCCTGTATTTATATAGTTTTATTGTTAAATATAAATTTTAAACTTTAAATTTGTCTTGAAAATTAAAGATTGAAATTTTAATCACAAAACATTTTAAACGGCATTGTAAGATGCTTGACATCAAATCTCTACCACTTGCACGAGGCTGTTGAATTATTTGTGATCCAGTTTTCGTATTTGAGACACTTCTCAGATTTCATGCCTGTCAATATGATTTTTTATATTCAATAAACAAAAATTAATAATTAATTAATTTTTTACGTTGGCTTTTATTTTTCTTAATAGCATGTTTCGACTTCTGAATTTTACGGTGTAGCGTGATGCTGGCTATCTAATGGCTTTAAGACGGAAGCAACGCTTCGTCTAACATTATGATCCAGTTGTTTTAGCATTCTGTCATGAGTAATAAACAGCAGACATTTGAAAATTTTAACGCTAAACCCAAAATATTTTCTGGTATTTTTTGACAAATACTGCAAGATGCATTAAGTTGGTTTACAAACATTCGTGAAAAAATTCGTCATAAATTTAGTACGTTTGATATTAAAGACTTTTACCTTTCAACTCAAGAACACCTGTTGAAAGACGCAATTAAATTTGCTCAAAATTACACATCGATAACAGACAAAGAAAAAGAAATAATTTTTCATGCAAGGAAAATCCGAGGTATGTGATTGATCGACTCTTAATGCATCCAGTAAATTTTTCAAAAAGGGCTTTGTTATAAACAAGTAAGAACTCTTATTTAACCTTTGATAGTTTCTTAAATTTTTAATGAGTAAGTCTAAATACAAAGAAAGTAAATATAAACACAAGTGTTAAATAGATGTACACAACAGAAACGTCTTAGTCACGGTGTCATGTCATTCTCTCTTATTAAATAATTCAGCCTAAAGGTGAAGTCTGCTAGCCGGATTACGTGAACGTGTGGACCTGCGTAATTGCTCAGGTTTGGGGCTTTCTTCCACGACACAATAATCGTTTCGTAACGGTGACTTGAATCTGGAAGGTTGAATTGGGAATGAGCTGTTGGTCAGGATGATTTTATTAGGGATACTGGTCGGTTTAGATTGTACTGGAGGGTTCTTGTCAACTTTATCGCTACAGGAACTAAATACTTTAATGAAGCTCTATCTTTAGCACCATTTTGGAATCTCAAAGCAGTCCACACGATCAACATTGGTTTCATATTTGGAATTACGATTATGCCACTTCAAGTAGACATTTCTGGAGACTAACCAAGAAGCCATAGAATCATTTGCAACAGATTTTCGACTTAGATGAAACTTAAGTTCATGCGTTGTCATTTTGGTTGAAGTGTATAACAGTGACCTAATCGAATGAAAAATCGCTTTCCATGTTGTCGCAATGTATCGTTCACATTGACCGTTACCGGAAGGGTTGTAAAGAGCTGTTTTGCTGGTAGGTATGTTTCTCGAATGCAGCTACGATTACAACTCCTGCGACATTAATGCAGAACTACGGTCACTATGCATGTAATTGGGCAAACCAAATATTTAATTACAGTAAAAGCGCGATATCTGAGCATCGAATCACTAACGGGAATCTGGAAAACTCATCTGTATTCGCGAGGAAGTATTTGTTGGATGAAGCTGAAGGTACTGGGCCTTTAAAGTCTAAACTAAGTCTATTCTTAGTGTTGTATTGCTTTAATTAGTTTACTGTCTTCGTTTTCCAGAAAATAAGGTTTCGTTTCAGCGCAAATTTTGCACTATGAAACCATAAGTTGGATCTCACCGACAGAAGCCACAATTTCTTTGCTTTTAAGGAAGTGTAATGCTGCTCGAGTTACTCCAGGACGACAAAATAAGTCATGTATTTGGTAAAGTTTGGCGAATTTTTGGGATAAACAAAATAGACTAGAAAGAGAATCAGCTGGCACACTCTCATCTCTGAATCTGTATTTGATATCAAAATTATAATATTTGAGTTCAATTTTCCACCGACTAATTTTCTCGATCAATATTTTTCTCGATCGCTTTGCATCAAATATGAAACTAACAGATTTCTGACCTGTATCAAATAATGTCGCTAGTGACGTATGGCCTCCACTATTGAGTACGCTACTTTTTTGACAGCAGAATGGTGTAGTTCACTTTTCTGAAGTAAACGAGAGAAGAAGGCTACTATTCGATCATCTTGGTTTAACGTGGCAGCGATAGCAAAATCAGAAGTTTCCATATTTATATCGAATAGCTTCATCAATAGTTCCTACGACTGTGTTTTCGACGTCTCGTTTTAAAAATTCTAACGAATTGCAGGCTTCTTTAGGCAATCGAAAAACTGTGCTACTCGAGATTGGTTTTATCTTTTCGGAAAATCTGTGAATCTATTTAGAGTAGTATGCAAATAGTTCGACTGTTTGTTTTTGTGCATTGAACTTTTTTGATGGAGGGATGTCTCGTAACGGCTGGAGTTGATATGAGTCTAGACGGAGGCATATCCGAGGAGGCATATTGATTTTGCTGAGAAAATACCCTTCCCATGGTTCAGTTTGAGATTGTCAGTCTCACACTCTACTAACAGCTTTTCTAAATTTAGATCATGCACTTTCGGATCGCTTCCACAAACAGCGAATTTTTCGAGGTAAGCAAAAATTTTCTCAAGGTTATCACGAGCGATGAGCTGGTCTATGTTTCCCTGAAAACAAAGTACTCTGTTCGTTACGTTTTGGTTGAAACATTTTCCATTAGCTTCAAAGGCGGCGTAGGGACGTTGAATTCCACTGATGTGTATCTGCTAACAAGCATTTTTGACGTCAATCGTGCTGAAAACGTTATTCTTCGAAATTTCATTAATTTGGTCCTCTATACCTGGTATTGGATATGCGTCATGCTGAGTATACAAGTTGATCCTCTGGGAATAATCGACAACCACTCGATTTATGTGTCTTTCATTGGTTGTGACTAAAACCTGCACTCGCCACAATGATCGACTATGTTCGAATACGCCCTTCTTTAAAAATTGTTGTATTTCGCATTATATGACCAACAGTAAATTTCTGGTCATTTTTGCTGCAACGGCTAAGTTATAACAAATATCTTT
>JAUZNK010059500.1:0-23487 GCA_035046665.1 Euphysa ruthae
ACGTATACAAAGATGTCAAAAAATTTATTGTAAATTTTTAACTAATGCTATTCTCTAAATCTCGATTCAGTTTAAACACAGAAATATTTAATAAATTTTTTATTCAATACCTCACAATTCTAATGTCTATGGTTATTTCATATATATATAATTATCACAAATAAATGTATTTTGCACAATTTACAGCGAGTTTACACGATGAAATAAATACTTATTATATGTAACTATATTACTGAGTTTAACTTGGATAATATGGAATAACTGGGAGCCTAATTTTGTTTCTTTTTAGGCGACAAAGGAAACAAGAAAACTCCCAAAGAGCCTGTCAGCACTTTTCGATTATTGATGACAACCTTATGTATAAAGGTAATCGACTTGTCATCAAGTCCAAAGAAGAAAGACAGAATAACATTAAAGATATCTATCAAGGAATTGGCGGTAACAGTAAAGCCAAAGCAATAGCATCGCATCGGGGACGGGATTCAACTTACAAAAAATGCTCGGAGCATTTTTTTTTTTTTTTTGACACAACTTGTTTGAAAACATGGAAAAATGGAAAAGATGTTTTCTCCAGAATTACAAACTGTTCCTGTTCCACCAGAGGTGAGGAAACAAATCAGAATTGATATCTGCAATTTAAATTGATGGGTTTAAAAATTTAGTTGTTTGCATTGACTACTTCTCGAAATGGTCAGAAGCTAAACTAATTAAAGACAAGCAAGATAAATCGGTGTCACAATTTTTATATGAATTCATATGCAGAAATTTTTGCATAAAGATCAAAATTAACGATCACAGAAAAGAATTCATAAACGAAGTTGTTACAAATCTACAAAAAATTACCGGTGTAGATCAGCTAGTTACTTCTGCTTATCATCTGAAAGCAACGGACTTTGTGAAAGGAAAAATCGAGGTAACGAAGATTCTCTTGTGAACTTGCTGAATGCAAAGGCATTTGAATGACCATGCGTAATCAAAAATTTCTTTTTTGCTTAAAGAGTAGCCACTTTCAATCATCTGTCTTTGAAATTTACCTGTTTTAATGCAACAATTCAAAGAAACGTCATGATTTGTGTCCTTGTGTCTACATTCACTTCTGTGACAAGAAATACCAAATGTTAAGCAGGTAAAATGGAGAGATTAAGGTTACCACCCGTAAAAGTATAAGCCTTTTTAGAAAAAATTCATGTGCTTCAAAACGTATCGCAAAAGTTGTTATTAGCCGAAAATGGAAATTATCTAGACTTCTGTTGGAACCTGAGCATCATTGGAAGTTCCGACTTTATAGAATCTATTTGAAAGCCGTAAAAAGCGTCATCTTCATCAATAATGAAGAAGCAAATGAAGTGCCAAGTGAATAGGAATACTGGATCCGTAGCAATTCCTATTTTCTTAAAACAGAATACGAAAATTTTTTGAACTCCTAAAACGGTTGAATGATCGCATAATGAATGCTGCTCAAAAGCTGATATGTAAAACACTTGGCGAGGATGACAACTACTAATCTGTTTTGAATAACCAGAAGAAAACAGGATACCCTTCAATCCAGTTTGCTAAGACCATTTCCAGCTTCTGCACGATGGTAACTTACACTGGTTTCTTAGTTTTTGTTCAAGTGACCGAGTTCAAATATGTGACAGTTTGAAGTCATCTTTAAATCGATCATGACATAAATCTGTTTACTCATTATAAAAGAATGTCGCGGGAGTTTTGGAAATATTACTCCGACCTTTTTACCAGTCCAGAAGCAGTCAGGTGGTTATAATTGCTGTCCCTTTTGCGATTGCTGATCCTGCCGAAATATTTGATAGACAGTCACCAATGGAGGCCATTTTTGACGTCAAAAAGATGCGAAGCCGTCTGAAACTTTGTCTTGAACAACAAAAGCCATAACCTATTCTAAAACTTGTTTTCTAACATATTTTCAACATTCAAATTTTTGGTTTAGTTTATATTTTGTGTGTTTAATTCTTTGTAAATTACTTTTATCAAATAATCAGCCAATATGTTAATTCTTTTGAGGGAAACTACTAATTAATAAAATTTTTTCCACTGTTTGTAATGTACATTGATAGTTCTTTACGGTTACAGTTTTATAAAGGGAGTCATAATAAACTAAGGGAGTCACTTTTTCCTAGAATATATTGACTCTAGGGAGTGTTGAATTTCTTAGTTTGCAGTAACTGGGGAATTAATATTTACTAGTTTATTTTAACTGGGGAGTCAATTTAAACCAGTTTATGTTGACTGGGGAGTCATAATTTAGGTGATTTCAAATTTTCGGTGACACCGGGTCATAAATCAAAATTCGAGGGGAAATTTTATATATCAAATATTAGCGCCTCTATCAAATAAGCACCAATCCTTTTATGAAATCAAATTATTAATAAGCACCGAAGGTGCTTAATCGATGTAACATGGTGATCCTGATTCTAAAATACTCATCTGGAAAATATTTTTTAAGCTTTTGAGAAGAAAAAGTTTATCATGCGATGTCAATATTTTTTGTTTATTTATTTATATTTCGTTTAATACGCTTTTTACAAGTGATAGATTATAACCTACCAGACTTTTCTAATTTGTATTAAAAGAAGTGAATATTTTGCGCAAAAGAGCTTATTTCACCCTATTCAACAATATGCTGCTATCCAACACCCAACACTCCCTGAAATTTCCTGGGATGCATTAATAGACATTAATAACCAACTCATCCGAGATGTTTTAATTTTTTCACCAAAATACAGACATAATTTAAAAACAATGTTTGCATTTCTATCCACAAAGGTTCAATAACAAATGATCTTGATGTTGTCACGTTTTTTCCTGACAAAATTTATTCTCGTATACAAGTAACTGAGCCAACCACCAGTCACTGCAAAATCAAACAGCTATCCGTATTTCTGAAAATTACTCTTGATAAGACCCATTAAAACACCATAAACAGTGTGGCGGTTCACAGTATCTCTAGCTTTTCTTTGTCTGATCAAAAATGTTCTAAGCGTATTGCCCAGTTCTTCAGATAGAAGTAATGGCTTTTCACGTTTATTTGATATCACGACTTCTTCTATTGGTAATTTACGTTTGGTATCAGCTAGGAACTTTTTAACCACACACGAATTGTACCTTCCTTAATGCTAGGGAATTCTTCACTATAACGCCTTACTGCATTTGCTACACCATATGTATTAGCGTACTTTGTCATATTTAATTTATCTTCTTCCTTGTAAGTGTATCTTTTATCTTAGTCGGAGCATTGACTGAGTTGAGAATACTATCGAATTCTTTAGAAGAAAAACCAGAGCTTGCGAGAGATGGAAAGATAGTATTATTTTTTTCCGGAATTGAAATTTTATTTTCAGTAAAATACTTAAAAATCAACACAATGTCTTTTTAATTTTTCCACTTCCATTTAATTAATATAGAAAATTCTTTAAAGATATCGATTGATATTTTCAACCTCGATAAAATATGATTTCTTTATTGGCCTACATGGGTATCACGAGAATCGAAAGTTTTGGAAGCCGTATTTTTGTCAAATAATAGCTCTCGGGCAAGAAAAAAAAACAATAAATATGACAGATACGCTGTTTCTGATTCTTTGAGGATACCTGGAAAAATCTGTCACGCAGTGGCTGGATATATCTCACGGGAACTGAATCGATACATCTGGTATGCGTTAGAGGATGTAGCCATTATGTCAGGAAAAGCTATATCAGAGAAGTACAAACCATCACCTTTGTTTCAAGGCGTATTAGAAATTCCAATCAAAGTGGACGTGGGTTGATCAAATGAGAAGTCAACGGAAATATTAAAGAAAAAAGTAGAAAATGTAAGTTACCCTAGTAATGAACTGGGCTATGTATGTCGATGACTCGAAGAAGACATTACGATGAGGGGGAATGTGATGTAACGGAAACTGACGGCGAAACCTTGGGTCAAATCAAGTGAAAAACATTTTTCAGTACATTTTTTGGTTTGGTCAAACCAAGTAAAAAACTTTTGTTATTAAATTTTTTGGTTTTTTTTAAAAAAATTCAAAATATTATACCGATAAAATTAACGCCTTATGATATTATCTCTTATGAAATTAACTTGCTGAAAAATTAAGGTATATAAAATTAACACGCATTTTTAAAAACCGTGTTAATTTTCTAGCGCGTTAATTTCCTAGAATAACGTAGTTAAATTTTTAAAAAATCATAAAGACAGGATTTTAGCCATTTTTCTTTATAATCAGTTTGCTTGTATAAGATTTTGGTATGCTTCTAAAATTTTATTACCTTCATAAATAACCCAAATTCAGCAATAAGAGATAAGAAAAAAAAAAAAACTCTTAAATAGCAGATCAAAGCAGACTCTTGAGACTTCTCTAGATAACTCATAAAAATACGTGGAAAATCATTCATTTTTACTGTATATGCGCCCTACCACCAATTTTTCTGAAACAAAGTAAATCTTTTACTTTTGAAACAAGAATTGGCTGTTTAAAGCACGAGAATGAAATGAAATTGGACATAACTTTTTGCTACTAGAAAATATTTGCTTTAGCGAAAATAACTCAACAAACAACGCTTTAAGCATATCGGTTTGAGGAGTGTAAATAGAGAACATGCTATGAGCAACATGTTTCCAACATATTTCTTTCATGGATTAATCTTAAGAAGCATTAATGTTAACATCGTCAGAATAATATCGTATTTTTCAAATTTATAAAACTGAAAGTTAAATGTATAGTTACCAAAACAATGTTTCAGCGCTAATAATATTGGTTATAATTTATATGATGTCTGAAACTGTTTTCTCATTACAATTAAAGTATCGAAATATTATAGATTAAGGGAACTTTTCAACAATTTGGTTAATGTGAACATAAAGAAAAACATTTTAATAAAATTTATACGCAAGGATATTATTATTCTACAAAACATAAGCTTTAATAATATAAATTAAGCGCGAAAATCAAGATATATTAAAACTATTCAACATTTCACCAAATTCAAAACTCTCTTTTGTTACTGAAGCGCTTCGAATTACCGCTCAAACTGAACATATCAAGAAAGTTGCATTTTGGGAAACTTGAAGCCGCTTTTTTACCATGTAGTCATCAAATGTCTCGGAAAAATTTTTTTGGAAAATTTTGTTGCAAAAGTAGTCTATAGAACAAACCAGCAATATGACTTTAAAAACTCTTTTTAGTCAGAATATAAAGTGGAGCAGATGTTAAAGTGTTTTGTTCAATATGGATGCAAGACCTGGTATTTTTCAGATTTCAAGCAATATGATGGAGGGAAATCAACTCTGCATATTTTCGTGTATTGACAAGCGTCTCTGGCCTGAAAGTGGGAAAAGTTCTTTTAATAAATCCCATTTGAATAAAATTCTTTATTGCCCAATAACTTTTTTCGCAATAAATGAGTAAATGTACATCACTGGTATTTTTATAAAAACTTTTGCAATGGCATAAGTAATAACAGTAATAACGACGCTGACCTTTTGGCGTAGAACTTTTTAAGCCTAGAAATTTTAAGCCTTCTCATCTAATTTTTCCAGCAAACGTGGTTTTCCACGCTTTAACCAAATTAATTTTTTAGTGACGGGATAAATGTTTTTGGTTTTAAAATCTTTTGATGTTTAACGCAAGTTGTGTATGCGAAGTCTTAAACATTTTGACGGTTGGCATAGGAACCAGTGCAAGGTCCTATGCCAACCGTCAAAATGAACATTTTCCAATTTCAAAAATATCTTTATCGGAAAACTGTTGACATCGGCCTTTCGTTACATTCAGATTACTTAGGGATCTTTTAACAGATGTTAACTTAGCTATCTCTAAAGAGCTTTAATTTTGAGTTGGAATAGAAGAAGGATTTGAAAAAAAATTAGAAAAAGATTACCCAGTTACGTTATTGATTTCATTTTTTTAAATAGAAAAAAACAATAAGAAAAGAGCTGATAATTTACTTGTGCCTACCTGGAATTTTTTCGTCCCACATGCGAATAATGCAACGAAAAAGAATATTTGGAACTTTTTTTGTTTTTTCTAAATAATTTATTTTTCAGCTTTGCAATTATTGGAGCTCAAAGTTCAATAAAACGTAGGATCGTTTCTATAAATTTGATATCAACACAAGTCAAAAAAAGAACAAAATTTCTTGGGTTAAAGAAGTAGCTATCTACATGTTATGTTGCTCTAAAAGAAAGACAGCATTTGTTGATACGTTTGTGAACATTAGAATAAAAAATTAAATATAAAAAAATTGCTGGGGTACAAAAAATAGTTGAAAACATTTTTGGGTACTAAAAACAGTTGTGAACGTTGGTGACGTACTTAAAACAGTTATTAAACAGTTAAAAATTTCAAATGACATAATAAGCAATTATCAAATTTCTTGGATGTTTCCTACATAAAGAATATTATTAAAATAGGCTTACTAAATATTTCTTTGTTTCTTTCCCTTTTGTAAATTTTAATTGACAACAGCCAAACCCTAAACTATGTATGATAATTTGCTCTGATTCAAGATGATTAGTTTTCCAGTTGGCTTGTGCGTTTTCTGTCAAGTACTTCAATAAGGCACATTACTTTCGCTTTATCTAACAATGGAAAAGAACGTCTATCTAAACCAAATAATGATTTTTATGTGACTGAAATAGCCTGGTTGTAAAATGTTGCTGAAATGGGGTGAACCGGGAAAAAAAATTTTTGTAAAGCTGACTTTGGTATAATTAAAAGTGCAATTTCAAACTGAGAATAATAGAAAAGTTCCTTTTTTTTTATACTGGCACGACAAAAGAAGCCTTTTTATGGTGACAAATAAGTGAATAGCAGACAAAAAGATGTTTCTAAATTAAAATAATCTTTTTTATATTATTTTATTTTATTGTTATAAAATTGTTTGTGTTAGAAATTTAGAAATTCCACCCAACCATTAATCATATTTACTTACGAGAAACAAAGAATTCGATCGATCGCACATTGTCTGCCACAATAGAATTCGATCGAGCGTAATGTCTAACACAAAACCAATCGCTGTATGTTATCATAGGTATAATCATAAGTATATACGATGAAGAATTAAAACAAAATATTATCTAAAGTGGAACCATTGTTGGAAAACATGAATTAGAGCAAACTGCAACCATGAGTGTAATATTGCCATACCAGAATTTAAGGATATTTTGACGAAAAGCTAGTGGGCCTCCTCCCCACAATCAATGTTGCAGTGTTGCACACAGGGAAACACAAACAAACGCAACAACATTGATTGTGGAAAACAAATTTTTATTCATATTAAGGTCTTGGGACTAAATTATGTACATGGTTGTCGTAATTTGTTTATTGTTAAAAAATATATGTTGCCATGAAAAGAGTTTTTTTAATGTATATATATATATATATATATATATATATATATATATATATATATGTAGTCAATTTGATTAAACATGTTGCGTTATATGCTAAGAAAAATATTCCAAGGAAAGTTTGTTATTTGTCACAAAACTTATAGGTACTTTAATCGAATGTAGTTTGAATCCGTGTGAGAAGTGATATTCATGATTATCTGTGCAAAAGAAAGGCTGCCAATTTATCTGGGATTGTATATGTTCATTCAAACTGCCGTGTTAATTTCACAAATAAACGTCGATTAGAACTGGATATTATCTTCTTGCATGTAATTTCGTAAAGAATGCGAAGATTTTAACATATTTAAAATGTGACACGTTTGAATGGAAGGAAACACATTGCTTATTTTGCACACAACCTTCGGTACTGCAAACATGTGGATATCGTATCTTGATTATGTGACTCTCGTCAAACTGTTTATACGTACAGAAAGAAGCAATGATTGGGATACACATCTTGTGGCTGTAGGCAAAATTTTTAATCTCTTTGCTGCAACCGTACATACTAACTATAGTAAAAGTGTACGACGCTAATTACAACTCTTGCTAGAACTTCCAAACGATTGTCGATGGCTATACAAACAGTTTTAATCAAATTTATACCATGTGATGTGACGTAGCAAACGATATTGGCAGGTTTATGGACAGACCTGTCAATCAAACAATTAATTATGCAGGCTGTGAAAAGTCGAGGTGGTCTGACGCGAGGAAGAGGTATGTCAGAGAACATTAAACTAACATGAATTTACTGCATCCAAAATTGCGCTATAGTACACAATGCAATGACTTCTGCTATGAAAGTTCAACACGAAACTTGCGAGCAGTACGAAGAACTTGGAACAACACAAAGTATTAGGGATTTCGAAAATCTCATACATTTTCATGTCTAAAGTGGCAAATTCACCGAAATTCTTGGCCATATTTTGATCCTTTCCTCCCCAAAAAACCCAAACAGATAGTAATGTAATTTCTCGGCCGTTGTCAATAATATTAAAAATTACAAATGTCACAAGATGATTCACAAAAAAATTTTGTTCTAAAGAGTCTATCTATAGCTCGAACCTCGTAGTGGCATAACTACTCAGTGCATATTAAGGAACTCTATCTAAGAGGTAGATTCTGTCTAATTGCCGTTATAAAAACGATTTCGATAATGTTGAGATGCATACTTGAAAATATTTAGATTTAATAGCATATGGTGATGAAATCAATTACGACAATGCGAGGGAGATTGGAGCATTAGTTAAAAAAAAATTGGTGGTGTAATTGTTGCAAAAGCATTGGTTAAGCGAGGTGACTTTATCTTTTCAATAGCGCATCTGAAAAAGGAATAACAATAAAGAACAATTCATATCGATCCGTTGATATTTTTTTCAAGACTTATCTTACTTGCTGAAAGATCATATCGTATGGTCGAACATTTCAAGTATGAAATAGCACTAATTCCAACTGCACTGTTCAAAAAATCTATGATGAGAAACCCGAAAAAGTCAGCGTCAGTAAAACGTTTGTTAACGATATCAAAAAAAGGTAAATATCCATTGACTAAAGCAGAAAAAGATGGGAGAAACTTATTCAAACAACTGCATGTTTTGGATGGTGGGACATTGTTGCACTGTATTCATTGGAGACCCAAAGCATCGTACAAAAATGTCATAAAACCATATAAAAAACGGATAAGAACAAGATGCAGAACATGCTGCATTGCTTTCGACTGTTACGAGAATGGTCCATCTACGAAAGATCACAAACATTCAAGGAGAAAACAGAAAACTCAACTATGTTCCAACATTCAAATAAACGATAATATGACGATTAATGCCAATCAAACTATATTTATTGGTAAGTACTTCAATAAGTCACAATTCATTAAACTGTTATCCAATGCCCTTAAATTAGATGGATATACTGTAGAAGTCTTAATGATGATGACACGGTAACAGTTTCTTCGGCCATTGATATATCTGCTAACGGACTGCCAGTAACAGTTGTTACGGATGACACAGACATACAGATATTAATGTTGCATTTTTGGAATAACGATATGGCAGAAGTAACCATAAAATACGAACCAAACAAAAATCAAGTCTAAAGATCCCATTAAGATCAGTCGACTGGGAAAAAAGTATTGAGAAAGTGGTTCTTGACAATTTGCTATTTGTATAACCAAGGAAAGGGACAAGTTTTGAACTAATTGGAGAAAAACAAAGAAGTGTAAAGGTTAAGCCGAATTTTCATGAAATTTGGCAAGCCGGGGTGAGACTTTATGTAATATTGTATGGAGAGAAAACAACCGATACATTGGCGATGTATACTTGTATTTACTGGTTTACTCTTGTTGATTTATTTGCAAAACGTATATCTTATAAATTCTTTTTCTTTATTGACAAACATTATATTATGGGTGAAACCCGAAAGAAACAACGAAAGAAACAAATAGACATCCATAAATTATTCAATGATGAAACAAAGTTTAATGTTATTACTACAGTTGCATTAGTATTGATTATCAGTAGTAAAGATGAGTTCTACTAAAAGAACATTTAACAAAAGTTGAAGAAACCAACAAGAAATTAATCAAAACATTACAAACTTCAATCTTGCTTAAGAAAAACTTGCAGCAATGACTAACAACATCTCCGACAAGAAAACTCAACCGGGAGTACCAAGAACCGAAATGAAATTCTGCACTGAACGAGAAATAAAAAGCGCGATTACTAAAGATGAAAGACAAATTTTACCAACAACATCGAGCGTATGAACTGAGCAAAGATTTACTGCAAAGAATTGCTGAACAAACATGAAAACCCAGTTATAGTGTTATAGTGTTGACCACGTGTCAATACTACAACTCCAGAATTCGAGAAAGAAATGAAAAAAAAAAAAAAAACACGCAGTCCAAAATGTTTTGCGAGAATGTGAGTTACTCGAAGCGAGTCAAAAATAATGACAAAACCAACTAACCAACAATTTAGTTTTATCTTCACCAAAATGAATACTAAGTTTATTGTCCACAAGAAATTCACAAAAACTTGAAAAATTCATATTTAAAATGTTTTTACCCCACTACTGTCACAGAATTTTTGTTAAGACACTACTTTCGATTCCTGGATGACGTAAACTATAAAGGGAATAACGCTGTCGGCATTGAACCACTCTTGATCCATATATTGTTTAGATTTGAAAAACTTTCCACAGAAGCTAACTTTCTCGACATAAAATGTACAGTTAACAACGCACAACTTCAGTTTGACATTAAATCCAAACCAGCACACTTAAATAAATGTGTACGTACAATACCATAGCAGTCATCCGCGTCACTCTGTTAATAATAATGATCTTTCACTCGCAAAAAGAATCATACAAATAGTCAGTGTAAACAAAGACTAACAAATTAACCAACTCAAATAAAATTTAATACGAAGAGCTACCTTGAAACTACCATTAATTGAAACTACAATAGCCTTTCAAGAACATACTCAAACGTTCATACCCTCCACGAATACCTACTAAATTTCTGTGATAAACACCTCCAAGATTGCTTCAACAACAAATCTATCGTTATAACTACATGCCAATCACCTAACATGATCCATTCTCACCAAAGCAAAATTCTACCTTCACCCACCACGTTTAAATCCAAACAATAAACTAACAAATGGACGGATCAAAAAAAAAACCCTCAGAATTCTACTGTTCCTTCCTTATACACCACATATTAATTCATGCAATAAACTATGTGAGCCATACTTTGACGTTTATTTTCACTTATATGAAAATGACACTATGCCAAAGAAGTTTCAAGAGTGACAGCTATGGTAAACAAAATGTTGTAAAAAAAAAAATTTTTTTATGTGATTAACATTCTTTAACACTGCTATAATCTTTTCAGGTCATTTCTGTCAAAAATTTACACTTGTTTCAAATACACCATTTTTTCCACGAAATTATCGTAGATTTCAAATTTGGCATCAAACTTCATCAAAAATCGTTACAAAAAAAAATTCTCGAAATTCATGTTGCAAAAGACATTACATCTTTTCCTTAAAAGATACAAAAATATTTGCACTCTTAAAACACCCTCCACGGAAAAGAAAAAGGTGTCTATTGTTTAACTGGATCTTTTCAAGGTAACCTAGGGTTTTCTTTCGTTTTTTAAGTGAAAACAACACAAAACAAATTTTTTGTCGTGGCTGTATATGGTTTCTTTTTATTGCTGCCTTTATTGAGATTTAATAACATGATGGGTAATGCAGATAAACGTAGAAAGGAAATGGAAACAGAAAACGAAGGTATTGTTAGAGTATTTAGAAAATTTACTACCCCAGAAACGACGAAGCACATCAAAGTCCAGTCAAGCAACAGGGGGACTGGTAATACTGCCCCTGTGGACAATAGTAGTATAATTTTTTAGAAACTGTAGTCCCTAATCTACCTTAAGATAGCACATTTAATGATTTAAATTTTATTTGGAACAATGATACCCTGAATGATTAAATTACTGAGCTTTTGGGTAAGTATAATGGCCGTAGCGTCAAGGTTAATGCATACATGAAGCAGGGATTATCACAACAAACTGCTTGTGTGGAGATAGTGAGAAGTTTTCAAGCAAGAGAGCTGACCAAACTAATGGCTCAAAGCAAGCATTGTTTGAAAACCCTTAAAATTTTTTACACGGTAAGACAAAAAACGTGAATGATTTTTTCAACGTATCTTGTGGTCTGGTTGCCCGAAACGCCTATTTTTAGGCAGAAAGCCCCTTGAGATCGGAGTACACTCTGTCATTGTTTAGAGAAAATGGGACCACATCAAGCTTTGAAAACGGTCAAACTTTCACTGTGACAGAAACAAATAATGGGATGCAAATCATTGGATTCCATAAAGGAACGCAGAAAAGCATCGTGCACAATACATAAAAGTGGTCTGATACTAACAAGGACAAGGAAAAGACTGTTCATGATGCTAGTGAATTCAACTGATCACTGATAAGTGAATCTTAACTTTTAACAAAATATACTGTCTTTTTTGCATTTTTTATTATTGCGTTTTTTCGCTCAAGATGTTCTTTCTTTTTCATTTTCTGCGGTAAATAAAATTTGAATAGATTGTCCGTTTGATTTGAAGTTTTCAAGATATATTTCTCTAATATATGTCCATACCCCCTATATATGTCATTCACTACAAACAAACAATTTACCCTAAATAGTGGTAGCAATTTTTCGAATTTTGGTAAAAATATACCGCGTAATTTAAGGTGTCATAACTTTAGAAAGATTCATTGAATCGACTTGAAATTTATAGGAAACATAGACAAGGGGTCTAAAAACAAGCTGCCAAATTATCAAATCGAACTAATAAAATTTAAAGGAACTATTTAAAGCAAAAAATAGCCAATGAAAAAACTTACTAATTATGCGCATAATTAAAATAACTAATTTTTTTAAATGTGTATATGTGAATATCACGGTTGATATTTGAAAATACGAGCTTCATTTCATTTATATTGAATGTTTTAACAAAATCACTAGAGAAACACCTTGACAAGTTAAACTTTGCTGTAAATATATGTATGTATCTTTTTTTTAAAGCAGTTGAAAAGTTAATAAATAAAAAATCTCACACATAAATGTGATGAAACGCTAACATCTCATAAAATGTGTGCCAAGTTTCAGGTAATGTGGGCGAAGTTGTAAAAACAATATGAAAATTAATTTTTTTTTTGGTATCAGACTTCTGTGCCAAATATGAAATTACCATCCGTTACCTCAATTGACCGTAAGATATTTTCCCCAAATTTTAACCAGGAGGAAATTTCCATTCCTGCTCAATTTGAAATTGCGCTTCTAACGATACCAAAATCAGCTTTACACAAAGTTGGTCCCGGTTAAAACAAAATTCGACCAGACTAAAATTTCATACTCAAAATCGAGTTCAAGATTTTTTTGAGCTGCAATTAAAAATATTGACAGTGATATTTTTGTCTTCTTTTGAGCTGAACTTTAAAATCATTCTGAAACTTTTTCCCTTTTATTTTTTTTTTTAAGCTTGTAAGTCATGTTTCTTCATACTTAAAGTTAAGTATTTTATTAACAAAAGCAATGTATAATTTGTGCTCTTCTTCACTCGATTGTGTTATATTGTTTTATTATAGTCGCCACCATTTTTTACGCCCCAGGTTAAAATTTAAATAGCCAAGATAGGGTACACGTATATGATATCACAAATACATCGACTTTTATAAATAAGCTTTATCTTCTTTAAATCTCAAACAAAGGAAAAACTTTTATTAAACGGTGAGATATTAGAAAAAAGTCCATTCCCCATATCCATCATATTTAAACTATAGCTAATAACCTAACTCTTAAAGTATTACGCCAAAAAATATACGAGTTTATCTCAAGCGAGAACTATTTGAAAATACTCTTATATTTCCTGATATACTACTTGTTTACTGTTCAATTATTTATAGGCTTTATCAAGAAGAATGTAGATTTAATCTATCGTTATTTAGAGAGCAATGAGAACCTTATATTGAACAGCTTCTCAATATCGGCAAATCCACTCGCTAAACCGTCAGCTTTAAACTTTTAAGAAATAAACGGTCTTAACTAATTGGTTAGATATGCTATACAAAGGTTATATAACTTAAGAGGCAAAGTAATTCTTTAATATTCCATACGCTAGCACAAAAGGCGTTTACTCAATATCTGTTAAAAAAAAAAACACCTGATTACTGAGAAGAAGTGCTCAGAGTGGGAACTCTTACAAATATTTAATTACAAATGAGCTAGAGAAGGCACTAATTATCTGATAAAAATTTTCGGCTTAATAGAGGATATATAGGAAGTTAGCCCAAAACAAGGAGACCATAAAATTTTAAAATTACGTTCATTCAAAAATTGTTCAGCTCAACCTTACAAAAGTAGACCTCCAGTATAAAAACTTCCTAAATATTCTATTTATCTCCAACCCAGCGGGCAAATAGGCATCTAATTTCTTAACTTTCTGGTTTAAACTTTTGTGTTATTCTACGAAGTTATATAGGTAAATTCGAATTTTAATTGATAACCGAGGAAACAATACCAGAAAACCTCAAAAATCTAAATAAGATAAAGAACCGAGGATCGGCATCTTAACTAAAAACTTTTAAAGATAATAATCCAACTTTTCCACCTGTACACCTCGACATCATCATTATCATTTCCTGATAGCTGTAATATAGTAATGCTCATGATATTTATCAAAAAATGCTGTAACTGAAAAAAAAAGACTAAATATTGACAAAGCTTTTATATTTAAATGACATATTTGGATTTAAGTCTTGCGATTTGTATGTAAACAGACGACTTATATTTTTATTTACAATCTGATTTTCAACACATTGATAAAGTGAGTCCCAGAATTAAATTTTCAAATAGGAAAAAACAGGCTCTTGTTTTTCAACTTAAAAAGGTTTTGCTCACTTAGGTATTTGCGTTGCCCTCCAACTCAAACCCATTTTAGTTACCCTTGTTCTGCATGATATTAAAACCTAAATAAAGCCCGAGAAACAAAAACTTTAAACAACCTTAAACCATGCAATAGACTTTCGCATAAAATATATACATAAACGCATTCGTAAATGATATTTGTTAAGCCAAATATAATATTTCAATTATTATTAGATTCATTGGTGCACACTTAAAGAATTTATGGTACGTTAGGCTTTATTATTTTATCATTGTAAAATTAGAAAGATAAACAGCTTAGAAGAAAGGAAATGTGGTATATGCCTTCATTGTATCCAATAAACATCAAAAATTTCACTAAGCGATAATAACACTGTTCTTATATATACATTTTTTTTCGGACTAGAACTCTCAGCCAGAAAGTCCTTAGTGTTATGAAACATTAAAGATATTATACATATATTATATTATATATATCAAAATCAATAATCAAAATAAAATTTCATATACAACTTAAAAATATAATGCACAGAGCGCCATTGCATCGAAGAAGGATTTAAGATTTCTAAAATATTATTTTCTTCGAGAAAACCCCCTTTGAGTTCCCCTCCCAAAACATAGATTTTTTGGAATGTTGCTTGAGCTCGTTTCACTAGCGTTTTTGTTGTGTTTATTAGTTTCTCCATTGTTACTAGGTGAATGATCATGTTTATAACTTTGATGATCCATCCTAATTTTTAAGGATTCATTTGTCCTATGTTTAGTTTTCTCATCACAAGTTTTCGTAGAAACTTTTTCTTTAGTTTTATTACATTCTTTTATGGAGCCGCAAACTTCACTCTCACTTAATAAGGTACTATCAACACTATGAGCATCGATTTCCATTATGAACTTATTCCTATTCTTTTTTCGTTTATATTTTGTATCGTCGTTTTTGATAGCTTCATGAGGTTCAGTACACATTTTCGTAAAATTACTACCGTCCAACTTCATACTCGGTTTATCAACAGTGTCTTTGACCTTTTTCTGGTATTTCTTATGCTCTCTTTTATTAGAATTAAACCTAAAGTCTGCCGGATAGCCATGTTTCTTAACTAAATGTTTTTTACGAGAGGAATCGTTAATGAACTTCTCACAACAACTTTCTAGAAGGCAACTGTATACTGCAAGTCCTTTTTCACAACAAGCAATGAAGTAGGAATCATGGGTTTCTTGCAAATGTAGATCTAATAGAAAATTCGACGGGAAATACTTCTTACAAGTATTACAAATAAACATATGTAGCAAATTAAAATGTCGATTAAACTCTAACGGACAGGTAAAAGTCTTTAAACAACCTTTCACGGTACATTTAAATTCATCGATGTTCACACTGTCAAAAGAATCTATAATCAAATCAATATCTTCGTCTACTAATGTCTTGATCTTACTGCTCACAAGGTTTCCATCATAGAAAAACGGATCATCAGGCTTAAAGCGGCGTTTTATTGGAAACATAATTTTTTGTATAACCTAAAAAAAAACATACTGAAATTAAACACATCTTGCTTAACTGACAAAAATAAAGAGTTTTTTTCCACAAAAATTTTTGACAAAAATTCATGAAAAAAAAAAAAAACGTTCTTAAAGTAAGTAAAGAGAGAAAAGGAAAATGGAGGAAACATTTTCTTTTCAAGAAATTTACATAGATCAATCGCAGTTTAGTGAGGCTGATTGCTTAGTTTTTCTCAGACAAGGTTGGCTGATGCTAAGCATTTTGAATTTATTTTGTAACTTCAATTAAAGCTAGAAAAGTTGCTTACAATTCTGCCAAATTAGATTAGAATTTCTCATAAGCATAACATGCACTCCCTTACTATTAGAACCAAGAAAAAATATAACAACGGCTTATAACAAGGTGACACGTACATTTAATTGAAAAATGCAAAAAAAAAAAGAGAAGAAAAAAAATTACTAAAAAGTCTTCCCACCGAGAAATTTTGTCAAACGGCAAAATTGATAGGTAAAATATAACATGGCTCGCGATATTTATATAAATTTTTAGAGATAAGCCCAATTAGGAGTAAATTTCAGAAATTAAAACGCAAATAAAATTGAATGAAATGAAAAAAATTCAACGGTATATGAAAAAAAAAAATACAATATTGAAACGGCTTTATGTAATGTAATGAAGTAATTTTTTTAATGCAGAAAATGGTCATAAAAATTCTAATATATAAAATTATAATAAATAAGCAAATGGCTACGATTATGAATAAAAAGTCATCTGAATAAACTCTACTCGAAAAATTTTGCTAATATAGTTTTGCTATAGTTTTTAAAAAGTGTTTCAAAATTTAGCTAACATTCTAATTAAAAAAACGGATGAATTTTAAAATATAAAAATCTATTCGGGAAGATTAAATTCCAGAGTAATTCTGTTTTCATTTCAAGCCGTAACTTTCATAGATTTAAAAAAAAATAGCATCGATACAGGACCGGGAAAAGTCTAAAATATCAAGTTAAAATAAACGGATAAATGGCTCAAATCAATAAAAAAATTTCTTTAAAAAATCCGAGTCTAAAAGGTTCACATTTAGTTTATATCAAAAATAAATGACGAGTATAAAAAATACAGGTTATATAAATATTAAAATTATAAATTATATTATCATAAAAATATTTGCTTGATAGAGACTTAGTAAAGAGTACTGGACTAAGTCCAGTAAAAACTCATTGTGCACAACAAATAGAAATTTAGATTACGTCCTTATTAATGCTATGATTTTCTGAACGACATAACGTATTGCAATCATTTTCCACAGATATCACATTTTTATTTTGAACAATATCGCCATCACGAAGCAAGTCAATGATTTCTGCTAAATAAAGATGCATAGTTGTGTTATTGATTGCAATTAATCTTTCTTAGCTACCCTGCTTAGTTGACTTAGTTGTTGGTTTGATTAGCTAGTTTTTCTACCTATATTACTTAGCTGGTTTGCTTAACTGGCTTGGTTAGCAAAAACGATCATTTAAATTTAAAAGTTTTAATCTTTAAAATTGAATATAAAATATATTACGTCAATATACCGCAAGTCAGTTTTACAGAGATTCAGAAAATTCCAGCGTAAGGATCAAACATTCGCAGGGGAAATTTCGTTATATATTTATGAAAGATTTCATTTTTAAGCTAATGCTATGGACTATTTCGCAGAAAAAAAAATGAAATCCATATATTTCTTGGAAGTAGACTATTCTGGCATAGCCATTTTTGAAAGAGCATGGCAGTTATATATATTTTTTGAAAAAAAAATTTCAGACCCAAAATAGTTCTTTTTTAAAAGATCAATTTATATATTTAAATAAAATCAATAATTTACTTTTTTTGCATAAGTCCTCAAGTCGTTCGCGAGTAGGCATATTCATAGTCTCAGGTAAAACGAAGCATAAGATTAAGGATATTATTGAAGTGGAACCCACAAGTAAGAACGGTGCTGCAGGGTGAATTTCATCGAGTCCTTTGATAAAAGGAGAGGAAGCTGCACCAGCTCGGCTCGATATAATATTTATAGCCATACCTTGTGATCTAAATCAAATGATTTTAATTAGCACAGTAAGCAGCAAAATTTTCACTTTTTCCATAACCTCAGCAATAAAGATAAGAGACATGAGATACAAAACTTTTATAAAATAGCGGAGATCGTCAGAAAAAATTTATGCATTTAAATAAAACGAAAACCTGCAGTTTTAATCTCAATGAGGTAGAAATCACTCGAAAACGTGAACCCACAGTGCAAGATAACACAAACCTATCTATGTCATAAACGTTATAATTTATAATTATATAATTTTTATTGTTTATTTTATCATTTACTGTCATTTACTTTATTCTTAGGCTCGATCTTAGAAAATACAAAAGAAATCTGATCACGAAAATAACACTGAAAAGCGAAAAAGTTAAGCGAAGAAAATTGAAAAAACAGCGATACCTAAGTACTGTTGGGTATATCTCAGCTGACCAAAGAAATATAGCTCCAAATACATCAGTAACCATCACTTTGATAAAAAATCCAATGACTAAACGGGGAACTAAAATATAATTAACCTTATCACTTGATTGTATCAAATTTTAAAGACTTCATAACTTTCTTGAATAGAAAATGTTAGATAAACCAATATTTACATTTAAGCTCAGCATTAAAACCTGGAATAAATAAATAGCTTTTTTTTTTTTTAATGTCAAAATCATTTTTGTCAAGTGGCCATTTGCGTCAAGATGGCTACTCTAACTTTTACTCTAAAAATTCCAATAAAAAAAAAAATTAACACAAGTTTTCAATAGTATGCCAAAAATTTAGTTTTTAGGCGTAAAATGACCGTGCTTCGAGCACTGGGGACTGGGCCTGATAGAATCTTTAAAATGAACAAAATTTAACAGTAATCACAATTAACATTTTCAAACGTCAAACAAAATTTCAGCTAATTTGAAAAATAAATTCTAAACAATTTCAAAACATGTCGTTTTCGATCAATTGTGACACGTTTAGCATCCCAGGCCCTGGGAAAAAACATCTCGTAAGGGCTCATTGCAAATAAAATTTTTTTTCGTACCCATGTAATTTGAATCATGTATTTAATTAGTAATTTATTGAAAAAGGTTAGATTCGGTTACCAAAAACCCGTTGTTATGAGTCAGTCGATGAAATCAGAATAAAACGAGAATATTAGGTGTTCAAGCCCTCAAACGATGAAATGCACGCCTTTCATATGAGCTTATCTCCATCTGAAATGGGGTAGCCAGAAAGTGTGGTTTATATTCTAATGATATATAAACTTAGAACCTTGAAACTTCTCTAATTGCTATCTAAATTGCTATAACAAAATTATGGAAAGAAAATTTTTTGTTCTTTACTTTGCTCCTATTTGCTAATATTATTACTTTTTTTTTTTCTTTTTGCGAAAGCAAAAAAGCGAGCGTAGTGAGTTTTGCAGCTGGAGCTCATTTGTTAGTAACGTAAAAAATTCTCTATTGTAAGTAAGTTTTTTTTTCTGATTCCCCAGAAAATTCTTGCCGATATTGAACCAAAATTCATGATTATTTTTTCATATTTTGTCTCGTCTCACCATTTCTTTATTAATAATATTTGAGCAGTAGATAATAATTCAATTGAGACAATAGAGATATATTTGTTGTTAGTTACCAAATCAAAATCAAATCATAATCAATTTCAATAGTGTCGACAGAGAATTTTATTTAAACGTTATACGAATGGTAAACATTCCATTCGAAAATTCTTAAACATCTATTGTTTTCATAATTAATTTTAAACAAAAGCGCGTGTTTTATGAACAGAAAGTTAAATTTACATTGATTTTAAATTGAAATATATTTTAAATTAAAAACAGTACATTTTTATTTCACTATATGTATACGATGTACCATAAAATAATTTTTTTTTTTTTTTTTTTTTTGTATAAACTATTCTTCCAATAGATTAAAACCAAATCAAAAGTAATTTCAATACTGGCGAAAGAAAATTTAATTCTATTTAGCTACAGCTTTATTGTATATTAATAACTGGTAGCGTAAGAAAATTTGTTGTTTGTTGAATTTTTGCAGTTTTCTTCTGTCAGCAGTTACCATATACCATTTTAACTTTGGCTTGCCAACAAGCTTGCCATGCTTTCACAAACCTTAACATATTGATGGTATTTCGATTATCTTTTTTATTTATTTTTTTTTTATGCTAACTTGTAAGCTCTTTCTTAGAAATATTTTATAAATTGATAATGTAGAAAATATTTTTAAAAATTTCATATTTTTCTACATTTAGTTTCTCAATAACAAACTTTTCCCTTAAAAATAAGTTTAGGTACTAAATAATTTAGGAAATTAAATTGATTATTTGAAATGTGAAAACCGAAGATAATGCCGCAATTACAATTCTTCATAATCAAATAGAATTAAAGAAACAGACAGCAATTAAAATAAAATGTTAAGCTAACCATTCGTTTTATCTATTTTCACGACAGCATTTCGATATCAATTCATGTATAGATAAAAACTTTAAAACAAAACTTTAAAACAGCATAACAAAAATTTTTTTGGATGCATTCTTTCTTACATAATCGCTGAAAAAAAACTGATAGTTTTTCTTTTTTTTATTTGAAATCTGAAATAATATATAAATTTGTTTAAAAAATGAGTAAATAAAAATTGTTAATGGTTAGACACCTTTTTTAACCAATAAGGTGTCCAAATGATCATTAATGCTAGATTTAAACATCCCAATTCAAAATAACTCCAATAGTTGCATTTTTTGTGCAGTGAAACAGTCCTTAGTTAAGTTTATGTAATGGTATAAAGAGTCTACACGAAAGTTTGGTAGACTAGCTTTCCTTTTAGAATAACTCTTTACTTTTTTTCAATTTTTGGGCATAGATTTATTTATGCAATATGCCATTTTCTCAGTTCAATAAATCGAAAAAAAACTGTCAGGATAATTGAATTTTAAGCTTTGAAGAAAATAAAAAACAAGCAATATGTAATGCCAACTGAACAATATCATAACATCAGCACAAAAACAACAGCAAAATGGAATGTATAATTATAAAATTATGTCATCAGGATTTTTTTTTATCTATTTAGTAATCATAAGTTCTTTTCAACTATACATATATAATTTGTAAAATTAGTAAAACAAGTAAAGGTTTGATGAGTTATAAGATGTCAGCAGAATCAAAGTTTAAAACTTTGAGGAAATAAATGCTGGACCTAACCTAGTCGTGATCAAGTAAATGCAGGACCTAACCTAGTCGTGATCTAGTAAGTAAATTAAAATCTAAGGAGAAAAACAATGAAAATTTTTGCAAGTTTTGCGAGTTACCTAAAAGAAAAAAACAATAAATACTTCAATAGCTTTGAATAAAAAAAAACTAAAGAATGTAAAACGCTTTAGTCAATTAAGTAGTACATAGTATAAGTTAAAATGAAATTATTGAAACACCGCCCAGACTGAGTTACAATCAATTGCAAAATAATAATATATATATAGTGAAATTACAAATCATCTTTTAAGCTAATGGTTCTGTCAGCGATAGTAAGGTTTAAACAATTATATTTTGATGGGTCATTATAAATTTTATCAAATTGCAATGTGCAATACATTAAAAAAAATTATAGGAATTGTGCATGTATCATCCTTATGCCTAGAAACGAGAATGTGTTTAATGATGATTTTTAGAGCGTATTTAACAGGTAATATTGATGAATGTACTAACTTAATTTGAATAGAAACATAGATGACTCACCATTATACTTAGGTATGTGAGGTATGCATGCGATCAGTAAGCAACCAATTCCACATATAAATAAAAGCACAATAACAGTTTTCTTGCGGCCAAATCTAAATATTATACAGAAAATCATTAAAAAAAATTTTTATTTTGAAAATATGGCTATTACACAAGTTATATTTCTTTACCTACCCTCTGTTTTTTTTTTTGCAAATTTCTAAAGAAAATGCAAAATTACAATTCTTGTTAAAAATTTGGACATGCTTAATCCAGCCCAAAAAGACATGGATTTTTTTGGAACCATTAAGCACAGAGGTTAACTGGAAATTTTATTTCAAAAATGGAGTCTATGGGTCAAAAAATTTCATTTTTCTGCTGGAACCTTTTCTAAGGAAGTAATTTTAAAATTAAATATGAATATATTACAGCTGGATTAAACCATATAAATTGTTTGTTAAAACTAGTGTATTAGGTTAAGGTGGTAGTTATATGAAAAAACTTGAAATTTTTCAAACTTTCTTTTGTGTTCTAGACCAATTTTTATCATAGAATCCATTTCAGAGCAAAAAAAAAAAAAAAAATCGTTTCTGTCTAGAAATGGCTTAACTTTGAGGTTCTTGAATCCCAAATAAAGTAAAAAAAAACCCTAACAAAGCCTTTAGCAACTTATTCGGTGAAATAACTTATTCGGTGACCTTTCCGATGCTCCAACAGCCTAAATTTTTCATTGGTCCTGATTCGTGTACCTGTGTAAATTTAACAGGGATACTTGCTTTATCACAGATGCTGTTATCAAATGCTCAAAATGAAATCTAAACTTGTGAAAGTAAACCAAGCATTGTAAAATCTCAATTCTGTCGCACAGAATCTTTTATTGATTATATGGCTCATGTCACACGTGTTAGTCCAAGCAAGATTGTAGCAGATATACATATCTTGATTGTACTAGAATGAAGATATTGTACCTTTAAATTTTTATATAGGTTACGGGACAACTCATAAAGTGAATAAATTTTTTATCCAAAATCATGGTGAATTTATAAAAGATGCTGTTCATGAATCCCCAGAACGTAAAAAGGTGGCCATTGTCCTTCATTTAAACCAACATATGAACAAGAAAATCGCAGACACTTCTTATCAAGTAAACGTATTGGTCCTGCAGATCTAAATTTTCCTGAAAATGCAGATCAAGACTTTTTGTTTGCAGATCGAGAAAAAGATAATTTTTTTGTGGACTGTTCTTCGATACCAGTCTTTACCCAAACAAGTAATACCTAGTTGAACAAGTTTCAACATTAAAATTCAGGACAGCCTACCAACATTGAAGTCTTCTGTTCAATATTTGGATTGTATTGAC
>JAUZNK010059500.1:23497-49700 GCA_035046665.1 Euphysa ruthae
GACGCATCAGCTACGGATATAAGCATCATATATCAACTTAGTATTATATAATTTATGCAAATTAGGTGTTAGTTTTAACTATGAGACTGAATAATACGATATTGATAATAATATAAAAACCTGTACGATAAGTATATGTGATTTAATTACAAATGTGATTTGAAAAAATCAACCAGTTAATATTTTTTTGAGAGTAATTTGACATCATTTGTTTTTTTTTTTAAGTAGAACTTCAACAGGTAATATTGCATTATTATTTAGGTAATGGAGAGGGCACTGTCAGTCATGGAATTATTGAGACTACCATATAGTTTGAGTCTCTGATCAAGCAATCTTTTCTAAGGCTTAAGGAAATAAAGTGGAAAGAACCTGAGAAATTTAAAAGTTGTATTTTGATGATGGGCCTATTCCATATCTTGATAATGTATAAGGCAGCTTTAAATAAAAGATTTGCGGATGCTGGTTTGAGAGATGCACTTATTCAAAGTTATATTGTTGCTGAGGGATCTATTGATACAGTTTTAAAAGGTAAACAATACAACAAGGGTGTTCGTTTGTATAAGATCTTTCATGAATCTCTAGTGAAAATGCTTATACAAAACCCCAATATTAATCCAACCAACAAAGAAGTATATCTTTACCTTCGAAAATATAACTTATGATAACTATGTAAGAATAACTGATAGTAGTAAGTTCAAGCAGCTACACGATTCTTGTGATAATTTCAAAGATGACTGGAGCAATTCTACCGATAGCTCATCCTTGCGAAATGTTTGATTGAGTTATATTGAGATGAATAAATTATTCAAGGTATCTCGAAACAATGATTGAAGACAGCTGTAAAATGAACTTCCAGAAATCTACAACAATTCGTGGCTGGCAATTTTGCAGCCCAACTTAGTGATGACAATTTGTTTAGCAGATCTGAAACTAAAAAATTCATTGAGATGATGCTAAACAAAGAAAGTGTTGGCAGAGTCACTGGGTTTTTGACAAACGTCATATGCTGGCTTATAAACAAAATGACCTGACACCGGCATGTATGGGATGACGTTGAGGTCAAGTCTGTGATGGCTGAAACTTTTATCGATCCATTCAATGACCAACCATTAGTTTCGATTTCCATCACTCAAAAAATCTCAACATAAATCTTTTTTTGTGAATTCAGAAGATTCTGCCTTTGTTGCTGATAGAATGGCATGTGTACGGCAAATGAAAACTATAAAGCTATCGTGCATTGAATTTGCTACCAACATTGAAGTTTGTTTTAGCTTTTTCAAAAACTGCAAAGCGTGTGGATGCAGTGTTTGATGTGTATTTGGATAATTCTATTAATATGTTGAGAGAATTAGTCTCTCGCATGGAGAAACTTATTTAAGAAAACAATCCCATCCGCAGAGACCAAGCAATGGAAACTACTTCTTTCATTGAATGAAAAACTGATTTGTTTCATTGTAAATCATTGGAAAAATCATCGTAATTTGATCCTAGGTAAAGAGTTCTACGTACTTGTGGCGAAAAAGCATTTAAAATGACACCTTCCAGTTGTATTGATGTAGAAGAGCTAATGAATGACATTCAAGAAGCCGATATCAGAATGCTTCTTCACATAAAGCATGCTGGTCAGTCACACAAAAATTTAGTACTATATAAACCAGATAATTTGAGACATACATGCTCACAGGAGTAAAGAATTGTAAATGGATAATAGGTTTAAATGTTGTTGGTAACAACGCTTTTAATAGCCTCAACAAAAAAGAGTGCGCCAATGAGTAATTCGTGAAGGCTTTACTTAGTTATCATTGTTTCATTGCCTGCTTTTTCTGTGGGCGTAGGAAGTTAAAGCCCCTCTCGTTGTTGTGTAACAATAAAATATATATCGGAGCAATTTCATTGCTTGGTGAGATGAGCACTGTCACTGATAAACTTCTTCTACGATTAGAGAAGTTTGAATGTCAAATGTATGGTAAACCCCTGCCATTGATAACATACTCTCAGATGGGAACAAGCTTTGATACACTAAATATTGTCAAAAAGGTGGTAAGGTTTCTTGTGATGTTCTACCCACCTGCTCGAATTTGCTACAACAACATATAAAACAAGCCAACTATCAAGCTTCAATCTGGCGCAAGTCCATGGATCAGTTAATGATCAAGAGTAAACCGGTTGAACATGGCTGGTGCTTTTAAACGATGGTTTACTGGATATCAAATGGATGACCTACGATCCTGCGCCAAATGAGGTATATTTATGTCTATAATGGGATGAATATACAAGTTACATATTCATTTTGTATAGCTTGGAAATAACCAACATAAAGTATAATTAGTTTATTATAGATTTTGGAGCTTGTATCATGCTCATACAAGAAATGTGGCTTTAAATTTTTTTGAAACAAATTTTTCTGTACTAATGAATGCATTTGCAAAAAATGTGATAATGACAATAATATGAGTGAAAGTGATGAAATTCACTCTGACCAAGACACGGATGACAATGACGAGTTTGAAGAATAAGGCAGCGAAAAATATTGACAAATATAAATTTAATTTCCATTATTTTTTATGTAACCTTAGATAATCTGTATCTTCATATATAAATACATACTTTCTGTATGGTATTAAGATTTTGAATTCTCTCAATTAATGTTACCATAAAACTTATCAGGTATATAAATGGCATTTTATAGGTGTTTTATTTATGAATATCTGGTCTGTAAGTTTTGTGTTTTACACATCTCTATTTTTAAAATCTAGTAGACCTATTCCTGTTATCAGTTTTTATCCAGAACAGAACTGGGTACATGGTGTTTAATAAATTGTATTGCTTTAGAGACTTGATGTGCAAATTGTCAAATTGTTAAAATCTGCTCTGTAAATTATCAAAATCTGGTCTATTAGACACATACTATTTTATGATTTAGGGGGTCATTATTAGTCACAAAAAATAATTATATAACACTGTGTCATAATTGTTTCTATATATTATGTATAAAATTTTAAATGAAAGTGACATTTCTTTACATAAAAAAGAGTATTTTTTTGCCCATGCCCTGGCCCATGGACTTTATATTGGTATAATGAACAAGTGTTCCTCGTTTTTAAGATTTAGTTTAAAATACGCTTTGTTGTGGCGGAAATAAATTAATTCATTTATAGCAAATTTTTAATAGTTTATCCATCATCATGGATTTTCCGAAAAGGAAAAAAATTTTTTTGAAGAAAATGTTCCATTTAATAACTCCAACACCTTAAACTAGGAAAAAAGTTACTCTGGTATTGCATTTCAGAAAAAGCATTTTTTATATGAGCTTTCTTATTTATATAGAAAAATAATACAAGTTTTAAAAAGTTGGTATTTTTATGATTTAAAACCTGGTGAAGTTATAATAAAAGTTTCAAAGAGCTGACCAAAGTTTTTAAATCAATACCATTTAAATAGGGAAGACATATTCTTTGATTCCTTGTATTCATAAACATAAAGAATAAATTTTATTGGTTTGAGTTCATATAAAATGTATTTATCAAATTCAACATATCATTATTAGCGTTATATGTAAATCTTCAAAAAAAAGTTCCATTAATTCATGAATACACACGTAAATTGAGTAAAATATCTATTCTTAAAAAAAAAAAAGAAAAAAAAGCCAAGTCAAGCTATAAAGGACCGGCAATCTATTTAAAGTAAATGTATAGAGTAATACAGAGCTAAAATTCAAAAAAATGTTGATTGTCTGTTTTGAAGTAAATTTAAAATTTTCAAAAAAAAAATTATCACAAATAGCCTTTTTTTGCCATTAAATAGAATTTCTAAAAAATCCGAAAATTAAATGCTTAAAAAATTAAAACAATTGGCTCTGGCAATGGTTCTGAAATTGTTATTATATGTCTAAAAAAAAATATTTCTATCATTGTACGAAATTTCAAGAGAATCAGAAAATAAATTCTTGATCGAAATCATCAGAAACTATTTTATGGACCAATATTAGGGGACAGATCATGGGCCTCAAAAACAAAAATGGCAATATGTAAGAAAGGTTAACCACTCTGATCATCCAATTTTCATGAAAAATTAATAAAAGAAAAAATTTAATTACAAAAATGTAGTTTTTTCACTCAAAATGGCCATATTTTGGGGCCAGGACAAGAAAACAATGATATATCACAAGTTAACATATAAATTTTGCTTCAAATATAAACATTTAGTGATTTACATGTGATTTTTTATATGATTTTGTCTAGCCGATGATTCCGATTTCCAGTGACTTGAGCAATATGACACACATTACACCCTGAACAAATAAATTTATAGACAACATTTGAATTGAATTGATAACACAGTGAGTCTGGAGGAAAAGAGCAATTTTAAAAAGTTAATGAAAAGTTTTGTCCTGTGTAATTTATTAAAAAAACAAAAAAGCATAGCATTCGTAAAAATGGAAAAAGAAGAATAACATGAAATTGCCAATTTAAATCAAATGTAACAGTAATGCTTGTTTTATTGGTCAAACCACTGAATATTTGCATTAACAAATGAAGAGAATCTAAAAATCTAACAAAAAAAAAACATATGTACAACAAAATAAAACATATCTAACATCTAACACGTTGAACATTTTAAATTATATTGAAAATTTTGAAAATTTTTATCTGTGATTTAGCGTACACTTCAATGCAAAAGTAACAAAAATTGCTGAAAACAGCCATGGTTATTACCATAAATATCAAAATGACCATGGTTATCAAAAAAAAAAATGAAAATGGCAGTGTTTATCAATATAAATATGAAAATGGCCATGCTTGGCAATATAAATATGAAAATAGCCATGCTTAGCAATATAAATATCAAAATTTACTAATAATTGGGGTTTGTCTGCTTGAGGTTGAATCAGAGTAATATCACGATATTAACGCTTAAAGGATTAAAAATGTTTTAAAAGTTAAACAAAAAATTCAAAAAGATTGTTTGAGAATGTTTTTAAAATTATACCAAATAATACCAAGAAGGCATCAACAACTATATGAGTTTCGCAGTTACTAAATTTAAAATTTACAAAAATTAGTGACTTGTTTTTGGATATCTACTGAATATCGCTGTTTTGTTAATAGCGGTATTCTCAATAACAAAACCATATATTAACATAGAAAATAGCAAACGTTAAGCCTCAAATGATAATGATAATAAGAGTGCCATTAATTGATTAATGAAGCAGTGGAATTTGGACTCAATAAATTACCGGAAATAGATGTAGGAACTAACTGATAAAATACAATAACTCTGTTATTTCAAATTAAACTAATTCTAATATAAGGTGAAAAAATTAAAAAAAAAAAAAAATCATACTGATACAAATAAAAGAAAAACCGTGCACAAAAAAGTACCAACATACCTCTCGAAAACGCTAAATATAAAAAAATTGGCGAATGCATATATTAATTATGCATATTAGACATTGAACAGATAACCCCATGATAACCACTCTCTTTAATACCCCAAACTCAGAAAGAACCGGAATTTTTAAAGCTAAATTTCCTATGCTTTGTAAGTGATAATAATAAAAAAAAGAAAGTATATTTAATTCATTCATACCTAGTTAACACATATATTAACAGAAACTTCCCTGGCAATGAAACAATAGATGACAAGTAAAAGTTCACATACATGTCGCCTCCCAAATCAGCAGCAAATGCCCATGATAATGTGTAATAAGTCACACCGGCACTATACCTGATAAAAAAAAAAATTCAATAGCAACAAAAAAAAGGCAATAATATAATGAAATCTACGGGTACATGTAGGGAATATGGAATCATATCACAAACATTGTTTCTGAATAAGTTTATTACGGTTAACAGAGATGAAGATGGAAACTTTTGAGAAAAAGATTGGCTCATTCCTTATTTTTGGATATGTGACGGACAGCTGCAAAAAACACCAGCCAAAAAACCATTTATTTAAAACTTTTGAAGGTCTATATGCAAAATAAATACCAAAATTATAATTTGTTTCCTAATAATGAGGAATAAACAAATTTATTTAAGAAAAATATGTATTATATTTAATATGTAAATATATTCTTGTTTCTCAGACTGGGCTTGAGAAACAAGAACTTATAACAAATGATCATATGGATTAAGAGATGCACTCTATGGCCCTTCAACTTCTTTAAAGTAGACAAAAAGCAAAAGTGATTTTAAATGAAAAAAAAAAAAAATATTCCAGCAGAATCAAAAAACAACCTCACGAAAAATATTTAAAAATGTTATTCTTTAACTGAATTTTCATCAAGTGGTGATACAAAGCAAAATACACCCTCAATACACTTCTTACATGTCATGCAAAATAAAAACAAAGAACCGTGAAAAGATTTTGATAAAATTTCAAAAATATTGTTTTCAAAACCACTAGTTTTCGGGTCCTGGAGACTGGGCCAGATAACATTTTCAAAATTACAAATCACATTCAAATTAGTCTAAATAATATCTCTAAACTCTTGTGGGGCGGAGCAATTTCTCTGAATGAAGTAGTATCAGATGAAGCACTTTTGAGAATGTTTTTTAAACATAATTTCACTTTTACAAAATTGATCACAACTTTTGATGCACTTGCTTTATGAAACTCAATGAGGACTTAATTTGACACTTATTGTAGAATTATTTAAAGAAAAAAAATGATTCATGAAAATTTGGATATTCCTAGACCCTTTGTGACCAAAACATCAAAGAAATACTTTTCTTTTTTTTTTTTTTTGAAGAAAAACTTTACATTCTATTATACAACTATTATAGCTTTCTCTTTTTCAGCTAAACTATGACAAATTACAATAAATGATAAAGTTTGACAGACATTGGAAATGTGTTGAAGAAATATTTCATACATTTTAGATCTTTCAACAGTTTTTAAGTCAATGAAAACAAATTAAGTAAATTATAAAAATACAACAGTCTATTGTTTATTCAACAAGATATTTTTCAGATCCAGAGATACTTAAGATTGAGGGAGACCAGTTTACACAAATTTGGAAATTTCAACAATTGGTACTTGAAAACTGTCTTCCATAATTCACGAGTTGAGTGATTTTCACACTTGGTTTTTGCAAAAATCATGACTTTTTTCCAATCAGTTAACGCTGTTGTTTTATCAAAACCAGTATGTTCCAATTGAATCAAAAAATGATCAGAAACTGCATTTATTTCATTTACTCCTGTGTTTGGATATTTTTCAAGCCACTGGGAAGTGTCAATAAACATCATACTTCGATATAAACAAAACTCCTATGAATAATCTGTAAATCGCTTCGATAGCAATACCTTTTTCCATTACAGTTAGGTACTGGATAACAAAGCTGCCCAAAAATTAACTGGTCCTGATACACCTAATTTGTTCCTCGATCTCCAATAATGTTCTTTTAATGATAGATGGAACTTCATGAGGTAATAGCTCGTTGGTTTCAAAATCTTTGATGATGGTACCACCATTTCCAAACAATCCAGGTATACAGCAACCAAAACAGTTTTGGTATTGTTTTTATTCAAGCTTGCATAATTCTCATAGGTAATAATAAATTATGATCATGTTTCCAACAAATTGCTTAGCCCCTTTCTCTGGTGTCCAATAAATTGTGTTCCATGAACCTTTTGGAGATTGTAGTGAGTTATATCGAAGGAATTTGATGCTGCTTCAACTTGAGATTTCTGTTTCCCAGAGTTTACACACCTCACCTTAAAAAATAAATACACCACTGTTAAAAGACTTCTATTGAACAATCAATAAAATTGAGAAAAGCAAATAAAAACTCTGATAACAAAATTTATTATTAGTTTCATTCAACGCATACCTATTGCTTTTCTAAATTTTATTTTAAACCAAATCATGCAAGAAAATAAGGTTTTACAAGAAATATTTTTAAAATAGTTTTTTTTTTTAATAATAAAAAAATGTAATCATTAATTGTAAAAACATCACTAATACACCCGTAAATGACAAACATGAAACATGTCAAAAATTTTTTTTACAAAATTAATAAGTGTTCGGACTAGAAATCTCAAAAAAATCCAAAAAAGGTTTTTACAAGATAAATATAACGTTTTTTATGTAGTTTCATAAAAAACATAAAAAGGTAATTAAAAAGTGCCTAATTATCAAAATAAGTTTAATACTTGATTTTTCTTTTAACTTCATGGATGTCAAAAAGTCTTCTTTTTTTTTTTTGTCTCGTCTCATGTTAAGTATTGCATTAAAAAAAAAATATATAAACAAACAAACAAAATAGACAAAAAACTAATATAAAAAGACTTTCATAACAGGGAGGTTAATGAAATACTGGATAATTAGACGCAAATCTCAGTCTATTTTAAATGAACATTCCATAATAACTACAATCAATGATATCTCAGAATAATTTTTTAGATCTTTTAGAAGGATACTCAAAAGAACTTACCAATGCTGTAAAATGAGAATGAGGCATTGTAGGATGGCAAGCCATTTCAAAGGCAATTTCTCTGTATGCTTCGTTTCTAGCTTTTCCACTCAATTACATTATTGTAGACTGGACCTAAATAGACAAAATAAAGTTATTTTACGATATTTAACTTACAATCAATCCATGTTATGAAAACTACAATAAATACTATTAGTAAAGCTCGGTGGCCAAGGCACTGGCCTCATAAACCAGTGTTCGTGGGTTCAATTTGTAAACTGCTATTTTACCATACATACATTAAAACGTATTACGTAACTTACTCGTACAATATAATATAATAATACAATAATATTTGATAATTCTCATTTATTTTTATTTTTTCATTATTTATGCTAGCTATAATAAAATATATTGTGAAAGATATTAGTAAATTTAGATAGTAGAAGAAAACAAGTTGAGTGTCAAAAGGGTCTATCTTGGAGACAAAAATTAAATCAACAATTACATCGAAAACAAATAATATACAATTTACCTTTTTTGAAATGAAAATCAAGCCTGTATCGATTCTTCCTTTATAAGTAATTCATTTTCTAATGCAGCATTTGACATATGACGATTGATATTTTTCTTAATATATAAACTGTACCATTTATATAGCATAAATTTGCTTCTTTTGTCATGCCTTATTAACCGATATTAACCAAGATTACATCTTTATAACGAGCACAAACTTTACATTACGCTTCTGTTATGTATGCTATATTGTTTTCTGTAATAGTTTTTGAGCCAATAATATTAGAAAGAAAAAATGAAATAATTGTAAAATAAATATTTTAAATTTATTTTGTCTTTGATTACGATCTTTTTACTATTGCCTTTGATTCAAACTAACCTACCATTTACCCTAGAGTTTAAATAGTAGTAATATTTCACACTATTCATGTATCATAGGAAATATAAGAAGCAATAAAATTAATTTCATTTAGAAATTAAATAGACAATTTGTAGTAACATATCACACCATCCAGAAATCAGTTATCCTGGAAAAGTGGAAGTAATAAAAATTTAATTCAATTAAGAAATTATAGGTTCATCATGTCAACCGCTAAAAATTTATTTACGTTATCATTAATCTATCATGTTGGAAATCTAAACTCTAAAGCACAACAAAAAGACTTTTGTCAAAATTATTAGGACAGCAAAATTCATCGTTTTTAGACGTGCACAATTAAAAAATCGACGTAAGCGATATCAAACGTAAATGGAAGTTCTAGCTACACCATTGATCGTACAACAGAACACCATAAATATCTTCCAGTGTACGCTCTTACGTACACGTACGTCATCGCGTATATCTCATTGATAGGCCTGGAATGGTTTTAGAAATATTCATAGTCTCACTGTAATTAATGTAACGAAAATGCCAGGTTTCATTCAAAAAAATAGGAGCTGCAATGGTCCTTTGCAAACCAGAGTTTTTGGTAGGCAGAAATATAGTTAAATATTTGTTCAGTTGTTTTTTTAATTTACAAAAAATAAAAGTTTTTTTTAACTCAATATTGAGAAACAGACAAAAAACAAAATTTCGAGAAAAAAAAAGACTTGCTCGGGTCTGCTGGAGGAAACACAGGTAAACATATGCAATCAAAGAGCACTTTTACTTCAGAAAGAATTTTAAAATAGTCAAATTTAACTTTGTAAACTGACACAAATGTGGAATTATTTTTCAAAAAAATTGAAAATTGCCTAACATGTGAGGATAGGTATTTTTAAACAACTAAGAAACAAGAACTGGTGGTAACTTTATTTAATTAAAAAAAAAAAAAGGAAAAAAGAAATCAATATATAAAGGCTTTTGAAAGCATTTCAAGCTTGTTGGCATGCCAAATTTAAAAATGGAATGAGGTAATTGATGATTAATTTGTCATAGAAGAAAATTGCAACAAAATTCAACAAACAACAAATTTTCTTAAAATAAAGTGAAATAAAAATATCGTTTCTAATTAAAAATACATTTTAAATTTAAAATAATGTAACATTTTACTTTAAATTACTTGTTCATAAAACAGTTATGTTTAAAGAAACACAATTAAATATTAAACAATAAATGTTTAAGAGAATTTCAGTAAATGTTTGATTCTTTTGTAACGTTTAAACAAAATTCTCTGTCAACAGTTTATTGAAATTGATTTGACTTGGTAACTATCGTCTTGATTGAGTTATTCTATACTGTTCAAATATTGTTAATAAAGAAATAGGAAGGCGAGACAAATAGGAAAAAATAGGCACAAATTTAGGCACAAATTTTGTGCGAAATCAGCAAAAAAAAAAAAAAAAAAAAAAAAAAAAAAAAAAAAAAAAAAAAAAAAAAACCTTACTTACTATAGAATTTTTAGCGTTACTGCCAAATGAGCTCCAACTGCAAAGCTCACTATGCTCGATTTTTTGCTTCAGATTCAAACTTTTTGTAAAATCGCAAAAAGTTTGGAGTTGTTATGACACCATAAAATCTTTTAGAAAAATTTATAGTGATTTTGGAGAAAACGTCAAGGCAGACAAAGAGAAATGAAATTTAACATTTCTGTAAAATATTATTCAGGAAACCACAAAACTCAAAGCATTAAGATTATTTGACATATTTTCTTAAAAAATAAGATAGTGAGATCAACTAACCATATGAAAGATTGCGCCAGAACTAACTTAACAGCATCACATTTACGAAATAAATCAAGATATGTGTTCTTTTTAGGCTTTTTATCAAAAGGCTTTAACCTAACTGGTGGCAAAATTCTTTTGTTTACAAGTGCTAACTTTCGAAGAATATTTTCTGCTCTTTCAGTGTCACCTTTCATATACATCCAGCGCACAGACTCGGGTATATAACTAAATACAAATTAACAGTACAAATTTATAAAGTTAGTTGTATACTTAAAATTACAAAAACTTTCTTTCAAATCTATCAAACTCAAAATATACCAAATATTAGGCTTTTCCTACTTGACACAACTCAGAGAATAGAATGACCAATAATATAAAATTTTCTTTTTTTTTTACTCTTTATTTCGCAACTTCTGTATATTACATAGTACAATATTTTTCTAGATTCATAGCTACAATCTTGATAAATTGTCAAAAAGCTTAGATTTTGTAAAATTTTGCACACTGTTAAAAATTAAGAAAAGCTGTACAGACTTTAATTAGTAGGTAAACAAGTAATCCCTAATAAAATAGTAAAGGGTATATTTCCAAGTTAACTATAGCAGGTATCTACTTAAGAAAGTGTTGATAAATACATGGTATCAGCTAAAGTATAGGTATTCAATTTTGGAATATCTGATAATGTTAAGGGTCTACATGCGTTATGTGGAGAATATGTATAATTTATGTTGAAGATTTGCATGCTATATTTTATACTAACCAATATGCCAATATATTTCAACAGATTATATCTTGCAGAAAAGTTAACTTTACAATTGAATACGAATCAAAAGAAAAATTTCTTGATATAATTAAATACAATACAAGTAATGCATCATACAGTTTTAAAGTACACAGAAAATATTCTACAACCAATGGACAAGTTAAGTTAAGTTCAAGTGATAGCACTGCGTAAATTACGATGACCCAAAAAAAGTTTTTAGCTGGAGCAGAAAGATTTGCTCCCATAATAACTTGATTGAAGCAATCAAACTTCTATACAATATCTCTGTCAAAAAATATGGTACATCTTGAGCTAACAACATAACTCAACATCAAAAAAGTTATTCTTTTGAATGAAAAAATGAAATCAAAGAGTAATTTTAAGGTCCAAACCCATTAATGAGAGTATCTGGTAGATAATGGTCTCTGTGGTCTTTTAAATTTTAACAAAAAATAATGAGATAAATTCGCAAATTTAAAAAAATTGTTTTTAGGCCTAAAATGATTATTTTTTTGGGGCTTGGGTGCAGGAAAAGGAAATTTTTGACAGGTGGCCATACGGAGTAAAAAATGCTCTCAATGATCCTTAAAATAAAAAGCAAAGAAAAAATTTTGATAAAGTTTGAAAAGTTATTTTAAGGCCTAAAATGACCATGTTTTGGGTCATGGGGACTAAGCTCAATAAAAATTCCAAATTAAAAAAAATTCAAAAGTAATCGCAAAAAATATTTCCAAACTCCAAACAAAAAATTTCAGCAGAATAATTTCTTGAAAAATATCAAAAAATAAATATCAAATTTTTAAACAAATTTTAAATTTAGGTACCAGGTCCAGGAAGGAGGATTTTTGGCCTCTATTGACTTCAGTTTCTTACAAAATAAAAAATAACAATGCAAAGGTTTTGATAAACTATCGGAAATGTTTCAGGGAATGAGAATTTTTGGCAGGTTGCAAATGGAACAAACGATTCTCTTTTGAGAATCATAATATGATATAAATTCAAGAAATAGTCACAAAAAAAAAAAAAAAAAAAAAAAAGGAAGTAAGTCTGCGTCCAATAGCATTCAAAATGGTCAAAATACAAAAGTAATAAAAGATGATATTGTACTACACCAAATAAAATAAAATTAGAATTGGAATTTTGACCATATTTGGACATATTCCAACTAAGTACTTAAAAACAAGAAATTTTTTCAAAAATCTGTGTTCTCGCACTATGGTCTAATGACTTCTATAAAATACTTAGAAAAAAATACTGTTTTAAATTTTTAACGTATAATCTATATCACTCTAGCAAGGAGTGCGCACTATTAGAAAAATATAGAGGTCAGTGGCATCCTAGTTAATTTCATGAAGTATATAATGAATATGAAGATATATATAATGAAGATGAAATGTTAAAAAAAAAAAAAATAAATAAAATAAATAAACCACAGCTAGTAACAACAATCATATCATTAATGAATTAATGTAAAACACTTAACACTAACCAAAATTGATAAGACAATATAGCTGACATTATTCAGATACAAAAAATACATTTACATACACAGCTAAGTTTATTGCTTATATTTTACTTCTGTAGTTGTGTCTTAGTCGTTTCCATCTTTAAAAGATAAAACATTCTTTTCCATGTCAGCAAATTTATAAAGTTGATTCCAAATTTTTACACAATTGACCTTTATTGATGATGCACCATAGTTGACACTTTTTGTTGCTGGGATGCGTAACAGATTGTTATTTGTTGCCCATGTATTATACTGGTGTGTAAAGTCATAAGGTTTAAAAAAGCTATGAAAAGATAGTGGCAGATTTTTACTAACGTGATAATATGCAAATTGAAAATGTAAAGTTTTGATATAGTATGACAATATAAGTATGCCACTGTTTGCACAGAAAGGATTTACTGGAGAATGAAAAGTTTGTTATATGAAGTACTTTACTTTGAATAGCATGAACTCTTTTTGGTAGGATATTTCTATCTTGTGCTCAAACTTGACACCCGTAGATTAAATGCGAGTTAACGATTGCATGGTATATGTTTATGAGTTTTTAATCTACGTAATGTCCTCCTTTAGCTAACATCCCAAAGTTTCTACTGGTTGTCTTTACAATGGTAATAATATGCGTGTACCATGTGTTGATCAATAATAATGCCTAATTATTTAATAGATTTTACTGGATGTTTTTGATCACTTATCCCGAAGTTTAAATTTTTTTAAATTTATTATTTTTTGAACTAAAAAGTACAAGTGATGTTTTTTTGTGTTTAAGAAAATTTTATTTGCTCTTAACCAGATAAAAAGATGTTTTAGGTCATGATTTACAACCCAATTTTTTTTCTTCATTGATGAATTTATATTTAAAATGCTTGTATCGTCGGCAAAATGAAACAGGAGTGGATTATACAATTGCTTAAGTCGTTGATATTATATTAAAAACAAAAGCGGTTCTAAAACTCCTATGGAGCTCCATGTTTTATTGTTCTTGTTGCAGACTTTTTACTATTTTATCAAACTTGTGGTTTCCTATTTGTAATATATGTATAAAACCAGTTTTTAGACTTCCCTCAAAACCCATAATAATCTAATTTTTTTTTAGAAAAATTGAATGTTCAACTGAGTCAAATACTTTTTTTTAGATCTATAAAGACAACCACAGCAATCTAGGACCTCCGTAATGATTTAAGTTAGTTTGATATTTGCATGGTTTGTATGTTTCTTTCTGAACCTGAACTAATTGTTTAAAATTATTTTATTTATTAAGGAAGTTAATCACTCCGTAATGCATGATTTTTTTGAATATTTTACCTATGCTGGATAATAAAGGAATTGGCCTATGATTTTTGAATAGCTGATGGCATTTCTTTTTTTTTTTGTTTGAAATTTATTTTATTACCTTGCATGCTTGTTTCGAATTATTCATATTATCACGAAAAAAACCTTTACAATAGCTAGGTTTGCTCTTTCTAGTGAGATTCAAAATCATGTTTCAGTGTTGTGTATAATTATAAAAAAAGCCTGTTTTTGGCAGTTTTCGCATTCAAACACATTTTGTGGAAGGAATTACGTTTCAGTATTGATTTTAATATCCCTTTTGTCATCCATTGCTTTTTACGTTAAAGTGACGTATTTCTGAAAGGGGCATGGATATTTAATTTAGCCTTTATGAGAGAAACCAATTTTTTTAATGATAACTCGAAAATTTTTATAGTCTATTTTAATTTTTTTAGAAGACTTGTGTTGCCCTATATTCATTTCCAACATTGCAAATTTCACCAGATGATCAGATATGGTATGGGTTGAATTCCCTGCAGTTACTTCTTTGCTGACTATATTTGTAAAACGTTGTCAAATTAGTGTTTTACTTTTAGAAGCAATTCTTGTAGGTCTAAGTATTAAAGAAAAAAGCAAGTTAGTAGTCCTTATATCTACAAAATCATCATCATTGATATTGTTTAATAAATCAGTGTTAAAATCTCCTAAAAGTAAAGTTGTTTATTTTCTTTGTTTAGAATAACAAGAAAATTTTTAAAGTAAAAATTATGATATAAGGTAAACTCTATTTCATTTCATGTTTTTACCTTTTTTATTTATTATCTCTATAAAAATGGATTAAAGTTCACTTTTCAAAAAGGGAAAAGCATCTCGGTTGCAGGTTTTTATATGCCATAAATTGTGGTTAGTACATGAGGTGATTAGTTTGTAAGAAGCTGTATCTGTATTAATGCACTTTATATGGAACCAGCTGTTATACACCTCGAATCTTAGAGCACAGTGTTTGTTCCCTATCTTTCTTGAAAAACATTTACAAGTTTCAAAATCTAAAGTACAACTTGATAAAAATATATATAGTTAGTATTAGTATAGGCTAAAGGGAAACGACAAGTAAGAAACAGAATAATGAGTAAATACAGAACAATTTGAGACATAGAGAACAACACAAAACACATTAACAAACAGCAAAAAGACAAAGAAAATAACTTATCAAAAATAAAAGTTTTAACTTAAATAACAACACCAGACATTATCAACAATATAATACTTAATATAACAGATATGCGTGAAGTATTCGTGATATGGCAGTAAAGGGAGTGCTATTATATATAACGTTGTAACGTATGGTTTGTTTTTACAAATATATAAAACAAAAGATATTTTGAAGGAGAAATGACGTATGAGAAAAAAAGTTAATAACTTTGATGCTAAAACAATGAAACAAGAAAAATCAATTAACTGGGCGTCTATTTCAATAGAGAATAATGTTTGCTAAAAATAATTTGCAACAAAAAAAAAAATTTTTTTTCTAGAAAGTTTTTAGTGATTTCATAGTGAGTTTAATTCACCAAAAATTTTAGGCCTGCTAATAGTTACTAATACTTACTAAGAAAGTGGTAGAACTAAAAAGTATGGTGCAGAGCTGAGTATAATAAGTAACCTCCAATTGTCAATGTAGTAAGCAGTTAAAGTAAGTACTCCACATGAAATGGGCCAACCAAATATAGCAGTTAAATTAAAAGCAACAGGTCTTTTTCTTTCCCCAACTAACTCAATAATAAGTAAAATGAAATTCAGTGCTGGTGCCGCAAAAAATACACCAAGAAAGAATCTAACAACAATTAATACCCATATTGAATATATAACGGCATGAAGTAAGAGTAGCAGCAACGCAAGGAACATTAATGGAACTGCAATTCTTTTGCGGCCATAGACATCAGACAAAATACCAGTAAATATACTTCCAACAGCCCAGCCAATGAAAAGAACAGAGCCATATAAAGAAATTACCCATGAATCTTCACAAACCAGATCAAACTAAAAAAATAAAAAAAAAATAAATAAATAATCATATCAGTAATATAACATCTAGGTATAGTTTTTTTTACCAATATACCAATATAAGCAATAGTGTTATGCTGATAAAAGTTTTGATTATCAAAACTTTTGTGTTTAGAAGTAAAATCTGTGGTAACGAAACTAAAACTAGTTGTAATAAGCATTAATCATATAGCTCAGATTAAATCTAAAAATTTAGTTAACTTTACGTAATCTAATAAATTTCTTCATAATAACCAAATGAATAACAATAACATAACATAAAATATTTTACTGCAAAAAAAAATTCAACATAAAAAATGTTTTGTAAATTTTTTTTAATTTTTGTGGTTGCTGCTCCCAACCCGACTAGTGAACTTGTTGTGGCTGCTGCTATTTATCAAGCAGCAATTGATCAAGCACAGTCACCATAAAACATAAATGTTTTGTGAATTTTTATATCTAGCCAGTGAATCTGTTGTGGATGCTGCTCTTTGGCAGATTAGTGAACCTGGTGTGGCTACTGCTCCTCAGCAGCCAGCAATTGATCTAGCACAGCCAGCAATTGATCCAGCACAGCCAGCATACAACATGTTTTGTGAATTTTTTGAATTTTTATATTTAGCCAGTGAATCTGTTGTTGGTGCTGCTCTACAGCAGGCTAGTGAACCTGTTGTGGTTGCTGCTCCTCAGCAGCCAGCACTTGACCCAGCACACCCACCATATAACATTAATGTTTTTTGAATTTTTTCTTCATAATGTTGAATACAATGTATTTGTTCATAATAATTTAAAGTAAGTTATATAACAAACTACGATAGTTGTTTATAATATTAGTTTAATTCAGAGGGAGCCACTCACATAGCAAGAGCTGACCAAAAAGAAGTGACTCCAGAATTTATTAGTAAATATTTAGTTAATAAAAAAAACAAGCCTTAATAAAAAAAAAAAAAATCATGTTTGTTGTAGCTGATTTATTATACTAATTTTATATATGTTTATAAATCTTATAAATTTTAAATTGACTTTTATTTAAACCCAAAATATTTTTTTAATTAAGAGTTTGTATATTTTAGCTTATATTATTTATATAATATTATTTATTTCAGTGATAGATTTATTCCATTCAGTGAAGCAATGATATTTTATTGTGTTTTTACCATATTTTGTACTACTACAAGTATTTTAGGTGTGGATATCCTTTATATAAAAGAAGTCTTTAATTGATTTTGGTAGAATTAACAATGAATCAAACACTAAAAATATATTTGAAGCAAGTACAAGATTGATGAACAAGGGGAATTTTGAACTATAAAAACTTACAGAAACCACAGAACGAAACTGCATGAAGTTAATGATTCTTAATGCAGAACGTTGAAGTGATAAATTCTTATTTAAATATCGTCTACCATTTGACGCCAAATCTGACAACAGTAACTCACATAAGGTGAAAATAAAGCAAAAAAAAAAGTGAACAAATAGTACTACTACCAACATAATGACGTTTTTTAGAAATCATATTGTTTGATATGTTTAGTTTTTTAATCAGTTCATCAGTATGAGATTTCCATGACAAGTGCTTGTCAAAACTCTGAGATATTTTTTACTAGTTGAAGGATATATTTTTTCCCATTTATCTAAATCCTCAAATCCTCAAAGATTCGGAATTTACTAGGTTACAACATTAATGAAAAATTATGAATTTGGTTTTGCTTTTATTCAGAGGAGTAAGATTGGCGTTAAGCCAGTTTAAGATCAATTTATCTTTTTACACAAGATTTTAATCGATTTATTAATGTGTATGAGGTTTGTGTCATCCGCAATGTGTGTCATAAGTGATGTACATAACAATTTTTAACAGAAAGGTTTAAATCATTAATATATATTAAAAACAAAAGGGGGCCTAGGACTGAGCCTTGGGGAACCTCCACTTGAATATAATTTACTGAAGACTTAAAATTGTTAATTGATACAAATTGTTTAACTTTATAATGATAAAGTTTTGCAACAAAGATATCATAATGTGCAGTGTCAAATGTTTTTTTTTAAATCAATAAAGGCACCAGAAGTGAAATTTTTATTTTTTCAGTTATGCTAATGAGACGGATGTGTGACAAATTCTTTTTATGGACAACTATTACACTAGTCAGCTTTCGCAGGAAACATTTTGGCCAATGGAACACATCTTTGTGGATCTATTCGAATAAACAGGAAGAATTGCTGCATAAAAATCATTGATTTTACCCTTGAGCGTGGGGATGGGACATTCTGTCATGCCACATATGACTGGCGTATTATTGCATGGAAATACCGAGCTGTGAAAAGTAAAGCTGGGAAAAAAACAAGTTTTATACTTGCTTTCTACATATCACTTTGCGAAAATGGTTGATACAGGAAGATAAGGTAAAGACAACAATATCGTCGTGAAATCAGCGGCTGTGAGATCATACCACATAGGAAGTGTCGATTGAGTGGACCAACAAATACATTGTTGCAAACTCTCCGGAAAACAGACAAATGGTACAAGAAATCAGTTTAAGCCTAATCTCCCAAGTTTTACTAAATTCCCATTAGTACTATTAATACGAAACTGTCAAAAAAATTTTACGTTTCTGGAATTTTTGAATAAAATTATCAAGGCTGCCGTGCCTGCTGTAAACTAAATATATTATGATACAACTTATGTCTCAACGGTAGGCATTTCCCATCTATCAGAGTTGTCAAACCAGGTGCAAAAGTTAAGAAGCCAAGCAAAAAATGTTGTATGCTAGAGTGCTATGTTCAGACAAAGGCTGCACTTTGAAAATTGTTTACCTCTGTCTCCAAAATTTGGTTGAAATATTTAATTTTTTCAGGCCAAGAAGCTGAATTTTATCTTTTGGCGGTCACGCATTTTTTGGCGGTCACACATTCTTTGGTCATGTGACGTCATTATGCACCAAATGAATTTTTCTTTTTTTTGTATAATTTCTATCTAAATTCTATGAAAAGTAAAGGAAAAAACTTACTAGCTCAGTTTTGTGTTTGAGTCAAAAATTCCGCCCTGAGGCTATAGAAGAAATAAACCCAGGACTGAAAGGGTTAATAGAAAATAAACTTTTAAGTAAAGGCTTTTAAAAAAACAAATTGAATATATAAAATTTTTTGAAAGATATTTCTTTCACTGAAGACCGTTCTCTGGTTCTCAAGAAACAAACTGCAACCTGTCTCTGAGCACCAAATCCCGGGCATTGTTGACTTTGAGGCATTTAGAGAAAATTAATCAGATATGGATGACATTTTCATATGATTAGGATGATATTTATTTTTAAAAGTGACTTAAATAGTGAATAAGAATATGATGAAGAACTACTACAACCCTAACATTTTGATGAAAACTATGTAAACAACATTATTGTTGCTGATGTAAATATAGTTGCTGATAATGCTAATTTAGACCAAATTGAGAATAATTCACACTCAGTACCAAAGTTTTCAAATATAAAAGAAATCACTCTCAGTAGTAAAAATGAGAATGAACCGCCACACCACCAAGGAGCAAACAATACGAGATAGGTATAGTTCGTACATGTGATGGAAGAAATTAAAAACAACTATTTGAACCATCAAATGCTTCAAGCCAGTAGCACCTCATGCTCCTGCTAGTAGAGGAGTACATATATCAGGTAATGGTACAGGAGATAGAAATAGTGAAATTCATTAAAAAAATTATTGAGGAACTAGTAGATAATGCATCTTTTATTGGAACAACAGGACTAAAAGTTCGCATCCATAATGGCAACAATCCAATTGATTTCTTCAAACTTTATAACTGCTCAGATTTTTGATTTAGTAGCTGCAGAAACCAATCGTAATGGGGAAAAATATTTATTAGATCATGAAGACCAAGCCAATGATTCTCATATCAGAACATGCAAAAATGTTTATACACATGAACCAAATCAATTTATTGGAAATGTTTTGATGGGGATCATCTACAAACCAATGAAAAGAACGTAGTTCAAATTATATCAAAGTTCTTACATTTTAATAAAAATAATTATCCTTTGTATGATTAATGCAGTGATGTCCGTGATCCACTTCATAAGTTACAAAGTGTTAACATAGATGAGACAGTTGTTCTCTACAAAAGAAGTATGAATTTTAAACAATTCTTCTGAAAAAAAAAGAGCAAGATTTGATATCAAACTATATGTACCTCGAAAAGTATCACCCTAGACTTTATGGTCTAATGTGGTAAAGGTATGTATAATGACAACGATGAAATGACTTCTTCAGAGTAAATACCGATTTCACTAAAGCAACAATTCTTAAATAAGAATCACATACTTTATGTTAATAGCTTCTGTAAAGCCTTTCCCCAGGAAAATATTTCATCAGCCACAAAACACATCTAGGTGGCACTATTCGATCAAATCGAAAGCAGTTTTGCAAGGATACCGTTAACAAGCAAAGCAAAAAGATCAAATTGCATTTTATCGCTCAACAACAGTTCCCAATTTGTATGAGAATGGTGAACGAAATTAGGATTTAGATATATCTCAGGGTGCTTTGAAGTGCACACTAAGTATATCAAAAAAACACTGGGAGCAGATTCACTATATTAGAATTCTTTGAAGTCATTGCACCTCTTGTTTTTGTAACATCTGTACCAGAACTGGTTGGAAATGATATAAATGCAAAAATTTATTAACAGGAAGACACTTCCCTACTATTAAAATCACTTGATACACCATACAGCAGGCCAAATAATGTCAAGTGTCGTGTTTGTTACGTAAAAGGCAAAATAACCAACAAAGGAAGGCTATAAAAACTGTTTTCTTGGCCCCAAATTCCCATTAGAAATCTACACCTGGACACCTGTTTTTGAGTGTACTACACAGTAATGGACTACCTGTAATAAGAAACATACTATTTATAAGTTTATCTTTAGTTCATTTGATAGTATTATGATTATAAGTAGCCATCCATTAGAACCCATCTATCAAATTCAAGTAAAATATTTTGATATATAAAAATATTTAAATATCAAAAAAAAAAAAAAAAAAGGGTAGATTACAGATTAAACTCAGAAATTCTTGAAAACTCTACTCTTAACCGATAATTTTTACTTAGGTTTATCAACTTTAAATTTTTAATTGGACTTTCTAAACAAATATTCTGCTTCAAACATTATTATACCAAATTATGTAGCTGTAACCTACCTGCCTGAACTTCAAATAATTTATTTTCTTTTATTGTATGTGTGAGTAAAACAATATTTCTATCAATGTTTTTTGAACACAATTCTATTTTTTATCATAAATTTTGTGCTGACTATAAAAGCTTATAATTTAAAAAAACATTTTACAATCAAGGCAGATTTCAAAATTTCACAATAAATTTCACAATAAATGACTATCAACTTTTGTTTCCCTTTTAAAATAAATACATCTCGGATGTTTGTAAACAGCATTTTAAAATAAATACATCTCGGATATTTGTGAACAGCATTTTAAAATTTGAACATTGATTCTAAATCAAATTTAATTGTTTATAGGGTAAGGAATAAAAAATAACTGATATGCATGAAAATTAAGAAAAACAGATGCAAATTATGGCAAAAAATTCAGGAAAACAAAAATACAATTCATTTTGGCATAAGAGAAAATAATTAAACTAACTTCAGTGACAATTGTAGATTTATTTGATGCAAAGTACCATTCACTTCTGTTTAGTTCACATCTTGTAGCCAAGTCATGTGAAAATGTTGTGTTTTTAGAGCATGTTAAGTTATACTTATTGGAAACATTTGCAGGAGTTGGATTGCATGCCCATTGTGGACTGTTCCCAATAAAATAAAAAATCATTGAAGGATACTGGAGAGGAAATATCACTAACAATGTGATTATCAAGATGAACACCTGATATCTTCCAAACTCTCCACTCAATTTTAGAAACTCATCGATATCAATGAACCTAACTCCATTATCATTCTCATTAACAAGTGTAGATGTTTCTTCAATGTTACAAAATTCATCATCCATGATGGTGAAACAACCTAAATTTTTTTAGAAAGTGATGTATTAATAAGCTGATGCTGGACTTAGGTAGGATTAATATTTGATTTTAAAGTAAAATTTAACAAATTTGTTTTTTGTGATTTGTTTAATAGTTCTGACATACAAGTTGTTTGATTTTTAAGACTTGCAGCCTTTTAAAAGAACTCAATTCTCAACTACCATTACAAAAAACACCTTATAAATCATTTAACTTTAGAAATTTAAAACTTTTTTTGCAACATTAAGTCACATTGACCTTTGCACTTGGAAAGTGAAAAAATTCTAGTCAATATTAATATCATAATTATTAATATCATTATTATTAATATCATAATTATTAATATCATAACTATTAATGTCATTCAAATTTTGTTACTGAATAATGAGATGGAGCCAAATGATGTAACTGCCTTAGATTCATATCAAATTTTTAAAGAGATTCATAAACACAATATTTAGAAACAGTGTAAGTAATAATATAGGAAAGTACTAATACAGTAATAGTACAATTTTTCTAAAAAAGTTTTACATGTTTCAATAGAAAAAACTTTTTGCTATCACGGACATTACCTTGATATTTTTAAACTTTAAATATTTTGGATAACAATACTTCTGACTTTGCAATTGCATACAATCAAGAATGATGATTTATGGAGAATCAGAGGTTTTCGCTCCACCACATATTTGGCTAAAAAAAAATTGATTGCTCTTGAATTCATGTAAAAATATCAGCATAAGTAGTAATTAAAACTAACTCATTTTTTCTGGTATTGCTAGTCTCTAGAAAACATATGAGTGTTGATTTTTTTGTATTTATAGTTCCAAATTTGAAAATAAATGTCTTTTTACAACAAAAAAAAAAAAAAAAAAATGCGTGTACAGCTTTGCAGTGAAATATAAAACAATTCCAAGTGAAAAATGTAAAAGCTTTGTGTTCATGTTTCTTATAAAGTGGAATTCATTCATGAAACTCCATATCAATATCATACTTTTAAAATTGATTCTTTTTTATATATCTGTGTAATAATTAGTTTTAATTTATTGCAAGTATTGAAGAATCTAAATTTCAATCTAGTATTGTTTAGCACCTTGTCTGCTAGATGTCTTCAGGTTCTATATGTCTTTTATGGAGTAGGTTGCCAGTTTTATAGGTGAAGTTTAAAAGTATAACTGACATAAGCTATCCCTATGCTATGCATGAGTATGTTTGGTTTTTTTTTCACTTTTAACTTCACGATAGACAAACAAACAAGAATTGAATTTTATATTATCATACATTATGCTTATATATATTTTAAGTATTTATATAATCTTATATTATTAAGAAATTTAATAACATTGAAATATTAAATAAAATCTACAAGAAAAATTTAGAAGTTTAAACAAATGTATAAATCTAAATGGTCAGTGACATCACTAAAAAACAGATGGCAGTTTTTTATGACAAGTTAAAATCCACAGTTAGTAACTCAAAAGGAAATTCAAACACCAAATACAGTAATTAGTAATGATCTGGGTCATCAATAGAAGTAACTAAGAATAGAATTTTTTGGTTATTTTTCATCAATAAGGTAATCTCACAGACCCTCTCCACAATTTTCTATTCGGTATCTAATAATAATAAGTCATTTAGTTTGCGGTTAATAGAAAGAGTAATATGCAACATTTTTTTTTTGCATCCAAAAACAGGTGGTAAAATCACCATGAAAAAGTGGCCATTATGTAGATTAGACTTTTTGGCAAATATACACAACATAACTTCAGCAAGAAAAGATCTTTGACCCATGAAGTGATGTCAGAAAAAATTGAGAAACATATGGGTAGGAAAAACATAAAGTTAATCTCTGGATGAATAAATAGGGAGTTTAAAAATTTATTTGAAATGGAATATAACCATAAACTGCTTAATCCTAATCTTAGAATTAATATAAACTAATATCAGAAACAATTTAAATTTCCAAGTATGTTGAAAAGGAATATATCTAAGTTACATGATTGTCATGCACGTACCTTTCAAGAAACTAGCTGTAGCTGTCAAGTTTCAAGAAAACATTGATAAATAAAATTAATCTCACAAGATTTCTTCTAGAGTTGAAGTTCCTAGGTGTAAATGCAATAAAATCTGAATCAACTGATTTATAATTCATAGATTATACACCCCCTTTATTCATCTATAACAGCATTGTTAAGAATGAATAGAAAGGGTTATAAACTAGCCTGGGAAAAAATAAGTATTTAGTATTTCAAGTCTCTTTTGAAAGAATATTTCCTGTACTATTACATACCCTTAATAAAGGATTATCTTTATATATAGATATTGAGAAACTGAATACTTGACTTGAAAATTAAAATATTTATATTTTCCATAGATTTTTATATCTGAAGTTTTTTATTCTATGACTACATAAAACTAAAATGTTTGATGTCCGGACAGTTCACTCAACCCAGGATGATTTTTAGCCTAGGGTAGTAATTCTCCCAGTGTGTGACCTTTGTCAAAGGACCTTAAACCACAGTTCAATAGAATTTCCAAAAAAACAAACATGTTAAACGTAAATAATTACTAATATCATGACAAGCTATAAATTAGAAAAAGATATGACTGTCACTACTTGTTTCTTAGAAACGAAAAATTTATACAATAAAATGAATAAAATGACTAAAAAAGTTATTAGTTAAAATTAAGAGATAATGCTTCAAACTAATACAGTTTTATCCCTTTCACTCCTAGGCTATTTTCCTCTATATTCCCAGAGTCAAAATTGCTATTTCTGACCTAACTGCTTTAAAATGTTATAGAGACTAAAGTAATAAACCAATCCTTATGAAACATGGCTCCTTTTTTACTAACATATTTAACTTACAAATAAAACTTTAAAAATTGAAATATGACATCACTATGACGTCACATGACTAAAATTAACTGTTAACCGCATGTTTCAAAAATTAGCTTTTTGATGGGTAAAACAAAAATAAATTTAAATATTATGTGATAAACAACTAAAACTCTATAAAAAACAGTTTATCCATAGGGAATAAGAGTAAGGATGAAAGAAAATCCTACTCCTTTTGATTTTGTTGAACTATATTGAACAAATGAAATTATTTAACTTTTGGTTTTTGAAAAAAATCGCTTTGCTAAAAGTTTCAGAGAGGACAACCCAGATAAAGCCGATAATACATATGTAGGAAATTGGGAACAGGTTACAGTTTTAGAAATGAAAAAGTTTCTAGTATTACTAATGGGAATCATATATAAGTGTTTCCAACTGATTCTGAAGTTTTTGCACTTTAAAAATAATAATGACCCTAATTATGATGTGAATGATAAAAACCGTGATCGATTATATAAAGTATGGCCATTACTAGAACTTATTAGACACCGTTGTAAAAATTTATTCTGTCCTGGACAAAACATCAGTGTTGATAAATCGCTTGTCCTTTTCAAGGGACGGCTTCATTTCAAACAGTATATTCGTACCAAAAGAGCTCGCTTTGGCATAAAA